>JANEYF010004907.1:0-220813 GCA_029963845.1 Rhamnusium bicolor | reverse complement strand
AGATCGCGAGACAACTTCAATTATTGTGATTCAATGCATTCTTATGATTCAAGCTTTGCCATGGTGAAATAATAACACTTTTTGTCATGCTTTTTACTTTCACCTATCACCATAAACATCTATTTTTACGCTCGAGAAAATAATGAAAAAAGTACAGTTTACACTGAAAACAATTTGCACCTTATAATTAAGAGGCACTTATTTGGACACATTTATTTATCAGTAACATTCAAATTATTATTAATAACCGAGTAATAACGCTTTTTTCCAAATAATATTTTTCAAGAACGATTTATTTATTACTAATCAATTATACAGTATGGTGATAATGTATGGAACAAATTCAATAAAACTGTCCATGAAGGTTTTCATAAAAATTCTCAGAGAGATCTATTTGTTTTTCAAAAAGGCATCATTTCTGATAAATGGCATCCTTTGATTGTGTTTTTCGAAGGCTATGATGTCATCGGCATTTTTAAATAGCAACCTATATATTTTTTTAGTTCGTATAGAAGACGCTTTTCTGTATACACTCTTATAAGAAAGTGAAGTATGTTGAAGAGGAAAGTTTTTGACATATTTGACTTCAAAGTTTCAGTCATTTTAAAAATTATAAAAATAAGCTTGGACAACGATCTCCATATCGCCGTATCAGAAATTCAAACCTCTAATTAAATCCGTCGAAAATATATCAGCTGACGGTTAAGAAAAATGACAGCAACTTCACAATTAAAAAAAATGAAATAAAAAAAAATTCGAATCTGAAAACAAATCTTTAATTCATTCTAAAATAAAATAAAATTGTCATGAAAGTAAAAAAATTACTAAATAATCTATTGAAATATTGAATTAATTAGGTAATAATTATTATACTGAAGATGAACTTAAAATAGACTTAAAAAACTTGTAATAAATGTTTAAAATTTTGACCACGACTGTAATTTTGAAGTAAAATATCTCCAAAATTTCCCTCTTCAACATGCCACTTTTTTACATCAGCATATACAGAAAAGAGTCCTCTATTCGAATCTATAGAAAAATATATAGGTTGCTATTAAAACAAATAGACGGATGACGTCATAGCTCGAAAATAAAGCATAATCAAAGAATGACATTTATCAGAAAAGATGCCGTTTGGAAAAACAAATTAGTCCTGTTCGAGGATTTTTTGCGAAAATTTTCCTGAAAAATTTTATTGAATTTGTTCCATACATTATCACCGCACTATATTGTTGGTATATTTATTAACAAATAAAATAGCATTTTATTAAATAATATTGTTTTATTGTAAAACTAAGGTATTACGCTAATCAGTAACTGCAAGAATAAATATTTATAATTAATAAATACTGTAGTTCATAATTAAATTACCTCATTAACAAGTAATGTTAGCAATAGTTTTTAATATACATACATGTCCTCTTCTTTTAACAAACTATACTATTTCAAATAATATGAAATATTTGTTAATTATTAAAAAATGTATTAATAACAACACAAATCAGCTAAACGGGATAAGTAGAAGATAAGAAGTAAAAATTACTTTTTCGTATTTTACAATGATATAAAATAAGTATTTTATATGTCATGCGTATTTTATAAAATACTGATTTTATATAAGTCATTGTAAATTAACACTGCTTTTACCCTAAATTCTAACATGAATATTGACAGGAATGATTGCAACGTTGCCGTCTTGGACGGATCTCATCGTTACATACGTACATCTACAACATAAAGACGAGCCGTACTCCTCTACAGCCGACGAATCTGAACTACAGATGCATAAAATGTGAAATTTTTGGTAAAAATGAGATCCACAATAAAATTTGAAATTAGTTGTTAATGATCCAACTGAACAATATGACGGCGATATACACGCAAAGCAAGATGAGATCTAAAATCGGATCTCACCTTTCAAAACGGATCTCAGCTTGTATACGAAATGAATAAAAGGATCTCCACTTGCAGGGATATATATATATATATATATATATATATATATATATATATATATATATATATATATATATATATGCAGGGATATATATATATATATATATATATATATATATATATATATATATATATATATATATATATATATATATATATATATATATATATATATATATATATATATATATATATTAAAATTGATAATTTTTTACATCATACTGAAAGAAATGAAATTTCATTAATAATGTTTATACTTAAATAACTTTCCTCAAATTATAATATATTTATTTGATTTTGTCAAAAAAAGAAAATGTAATAAATGAACGTGAAGTTGGAGTTGGTCTTTCCGGCCTCAATTTTCATACGTTACGCAATATTACCGTCCATAATGCATTATCATTGAATTTATATAACTCGTTTCAAGTTTGTGACCCACCTCTGTTTTGTCAAAGTTTTCAATTATCTTGAAAATTTATTTTGATTTTATTCTCAGTACCTACTATTAGTCTAGAACATGAAATATAGATGTAAAGAATAAGATACCTGGAACAGACAGATTGTCGTTCATGCATATTTTAGAGTTTTCTCGGATTCTCTGTATAGCTTCAATTAACTAAATGTTCTGCAGTCAAAAGGCTACTCTATCGTCTCACATTTTCCCCTTGATTTACCCTTTCAGTAGATGCGCTTTTGTGGCCGTGCGAATGAATTAAGCATAATTAGTCAATCAATATATTATGCACGTCTCCAGATGAATTGCCTAAGAAGGGTTCCTATAATTTGAATTTAATTAACGTAATATACTTTTATTACAATTAAAAAGAGACGATATTATTCCGTTATTACTTTTCCAATTAGAAATAGGCCATAATTTAATAAGGAATAACACGACCGATTTATATCAAATTTGAGGTATTAGTTTTGTACGTATCTTGAAAGTTATCCTCATATTGAGAGAAAATTAACTTCAATAAAAAAGGCGTACTAAATTCTTCTACAGTTACAGTGTTGTAAAATTATAATTTGAAAATGATAACACATGAGATACGATCATGTGATTACGAATTGTTATACTGAATCATGTGGTTTTAAAAATTAAGTGTGGTAACATCGTAACTTAAGATACGCAAAAAAGTGTTTTTTTGATATAACATTCAAAATTTTTGTCGGATCGATTTTTGGTACAAATATAACTTTTTGTACTTGAAAAACTGCGTTGAATGCTGCAAACTGCATCTCGATTGATTAATTTGTTTAAAAGATATCGCAGTTCAAAAATTACAAGAAAAGTGTTTTTTTAATATAACTACGAGATTTTTTTGAATTGTAAGTGAAGGAAATCATTTCTTGACTGTAATTTTTTTTTCCTTCTTGGTGAGAATATTTTTTGAATCTAATTTTTTTTTGCTTCTAGTACTAAGAACACTGTTATTTAATTTAATGTAACTCTTGCTCCTGGACTGAGTAGTTGTTTTAATAGTTTCTATGATAAAATGTATTGAAAGTAATAATAATAATAATAATAGTAATAAAAGAAAAGTGTTGTTTTTGATTCATTATGTCTGCAACTTTTTACTAGCACATTGAGATAAGAATGACAGTATAAAATATAAAGTGCTAAAGATATTTATTATTATCATGTTAGGTTTGAAAGCATGCTTTTGTAACACCCAATAATTATTTTATTATTTTTTTCTAGAAATAAGAAAGTACTGCGCGAAACCAATTTTTATTAATTTTTTGTTTTTAAACCTATAATCCTTGTACATTATAATTCATGTTAAATTAAATTTATTAGTAGTTATATATATCTTGCTGACTAGATAAAATAGCGACGAGAAAACCAGAGACAGGGAATGTAAATATTATATAAGAATGTTGTCTCCGCCTAGTAAGCACAGATGAAAACTTTACGGTCCTATCTGTGCAACTTCATAAATTCTTAACAACAATCTTAATCTTGTTAACGCTAGATAAAGTTTTATTAAAGCTGGTACAAATTAATTTATAAAGAATTAATTTTGCAAAATGATTATTCATCAATTCTTAAACGGATATTACACTAACTAAGAAAAAGAATTGAAGTGAATGGTTAAAATATAGAAAAAAATACGAAAGTTTTAAAATAATTAAGTGTAATAAAGCCACGAGTATTGAAGAAATAATAAAACCAAAATGAAAGACACGTTAGTCAGAATTTTGTTAGTTGTATTAATTATTTTCAGAACCTAATTTTTTTAATACCCAACTAACTGCCTTTATAATTATTTGGTTAAGAAGGAATTCTGGCATACAAAAGCTGTATAGAAGCTGCAGATTTGCAATTTAGTTGTATAAAGTTCTCCCATAACTCAAGTTTGTTTTTGGGAGCAATTTATGTTCTAAGAATATTCTTACAACCAAATTATAAAACTGTTTTTAAAAAGCTATTTTAGCCAACTACTGTATCGACGTAGTGTTACCCTCACCCGTGCAGCTTTGGATTTGGGGTTGTCTAGTTCCTGTGGTGTGTTTGTGTTTATTATTTCAAGAACACAACTTCCGCTGTACAGGAAAATGGCTCTATAAGCATTTTTCCTCTATAGCTTAATTGTAATAGATTTTAGATGTAAGTAGTAATAGAACTTTTATTGAGCAAATGTGTGTGTCTACCTTAATATAGTAAAAATGCTGCCGTAGCAATAATAATTATCACAAAGTAACGGTTTATGCAATTAAACTTTAATAAATATAGTCTAAAGACTTATAACTTCTAAGGCAGTTTTTATGTACCAGCAAACAGAACATACATACAATAAAGTATAGATATAGAATAAGACATTCGGTGGCGGTTTGTGAGTCAAGAGATAGGGAGGTCAATTAGAAAAGTTTACTGTATTACCTACCTTTTAAAGTGATTTAAATTTCAAGTCGATCCTCCGGTCTCTTTGAGATGCAAAGTGGTCAATTACTTTTTCAATAAAGTCTTTTATCTTCTTTATTAATGCCCTTTCTATGGTAAGCATAGCTAAAGAAGATAACCTTTCCTGACCCATGGTATTTCTTAAAAATGTCTTTATTCTTTCTAAGGTGGAAAAACAACGTTCACTTTCGACGATAGTCATAGGGAGAGTACACAAGATTTTTAACAGTTTGACACTTTTAGAAAACGTATTGCACAAATTATTGTTAATAAAAAGCTGTAACAAAGCAACTGCTTCACTGCTTCACACCGTCTGAAACGTATCTAAACATAAAAACTACTTGTACTTTATTATGTCCATCTTTCAGTTTTAATACATTTTGTACAACACTCATATTTAATAGTAAACATCAAAAACACTGTTTTACTTAATTTCACGACAAGTAGAGATTTACTAATAAAATGTTCACAAATAAAAACATTAAAAACAACGCGACAGAATTTACCGACTAACGCGTACCTAGTCAACATTAAGACTGCTAGTGCTCGACTGAACTTTGTGCGTTACCGTTTACGTAAAATGTGTTAGGGACATTGTCCCCACCAGTGTTTTCTGTCTCTTTTGCTTTCTGACGATTCGCGCATAAGTCTATTTCACTATAATTCGTTGTAAATTCGGTCCTTAGCTAGCTTTGGGGACAAGTTGTGGATTGACCCAAGATTTTTAAATTCTATAAATGAATAATGTAATGAATATGAAATCCTGCGATCTAGATATTTGAATAGTATTGTGCATAGAATGAACTAAAAACTTTAATGTATTTTTAAGAATATTAAATATATATATATATATATGTATATATATATATATACTTTTTTTCTCACCGTGCTGATGAGTACCGTAAGGTCGAAACACGTGTCCACGGTTAGCTACTTTCTATGCGGGCATACCCAATAATTTAACTTTTCTTTTACTGTAATGTAATGATCCGCGAGTAAATCTCATTTTTTCTTTTTTATATTCCTGGGTAGGAAACTCCACGCAGGCAGCTTACAGTTGCCTCCGTGGCGATGTTGGTCGATCCTGAATACCGGGAACGTCCAATTGAAGCCACAAATGTGCCCTGGCTTCCTGTCAGTGGTGTTTCCATTTGTGTCTTCTAACAAGTTGAGCCCATCCTTTCAACTTTTTTTCTCACCGTGCTGATGAGTACCGTAAGGTCGAAACACGTGTCCACGGTTAGCTACTTTCTATGCGGGCATACCCAATAATTTAACTTTTCTTTTACTGTAATGTAATGATCCCGCGAGTAAATCTCATTTTTTTCTTTATATATATATATATATATATATATATATATATATATATATATATATATATATATATATATATATATATATATATATTAAACTTCAGAAAATGAATAGCTCTATTTTTTTATTTGTATGTGGGAGATCATTGACCAAATGACCCTATAGAAGAACCGCCAGTGAGACATATATCTGTTAACATACAAATTGTTTTAAATTGTTATTTAAATAATTAATAATCCAATTTATTCGTTAAAGGTATGTACAAATAGTTTTGTTTATGTATAGTTTTTATAATAATAAAAAACAAAGCAACAATAAAGAGCAGATCAAATCTAAAAGAATTAGTAGTTTTCCCATAATATTCGTTGATCATTTAAACCATTGTTTATTAAACCAAACCCTAATATTATAAGAAGAATCTGCGTTTCAACTCTAAATAAATCCAGACAATACATTTTCTAATTATACCCACGTTTAAAATTGTCTAGAGAATATAGAGCAGCAATATTGTATAGTTTCGCACAATGTAAGGAACAAGATCCGCATAAACCATCTACATGTTCCTGTTAACATGTTTCTTACTAGACTGCAGAACAGTTTTCAATTTAATCTTAGTTTTCATTGTGCATTTAACACACCTACAAGATGATAAATAGTACGATCTATAACGCTGTGAGGTTGCAATACGGCTCAAATATATATAACAGAGAAATTTATTGCTACATGATGTATCTTAAATTTATTATTAAACCGCTGTTGTGTAACTCATCTTTATGTCCTCTGTTTGCATAAAAACAGAATAAATTTTATGTCAAATAAACTGTTGAGTCCATAAAATGTTTAATTTTATAGCCGAATGAAGTTTTTCAATTGTGAAACAACTGAGATAAAGCCCGTCAGGGATGATACTCGGATGCATGATTTTAAACATTTAATGACTTTCCAGTTATAATGTATGGTATTTTAAATGCAAATCAAACTAGAACAATTAATTATTCAATCAACATTTCTGGAAAATTAACTGTTGACTCTGATATTTATTTACGAATAAGTCGTACAGGATATTATGGGGAAAATATTGTTACGTGTTTGCTATCCAAACAAATATCTATACTCGTAGATTCTTTGATTGAAAGTCCAGGTAACACTTACTCACTACTGTATTTACTAATTAAAAACAATAGATTAATTACTGTCTTAATTATAATCACAATTGAACACTTATAACTCTCTTTCATACTTCTTTACCCGTTCACGTTCAACTTAAGACTGACTCTCGGCCCACCGTGCGTCTTATTTATACATCTATTCACATGGTCTAGAACATTCCAGAATATTCCCGATCGTTCTCATACAACTCCAGTTTCATCTAACCAGTCTACACAGTCTAGTGGCGTAACACTGTCCCCTCCTTAAGCCTGAATGTCCCGATTAGGCAATTCATTGTTCCCTGCATACTTGGCTAGTCTCTCTATATGCACCACCTTCATCTTTGACTTTGGACTTTGCTAAATTCGGTATACAACTTTGTTTAGTCTGTTGACGACAGTGTATGGCCCTTCCCAAGGCGGGTGAAGCTTCGGGGACCTGCCTTTCTTTCGTTGTGGGTTATAAAGCCAAACCAAATCTCCAGTTTGGCACCCTCCTGAAGAATTCGCCTTAAGATCATAACGAGCCTTCGTGCGATCACTGGCTATGGCAATTCGGTCTCGTACCAGCTCTAATCTCACGTCCAAACATTACGCGAGTAGGCATCTGTTTTATTGTTTCATGAATGGAGGCCCTGTATGCCATAAGGAAAAGAGGTAAATGACGGTCCCAATCTCTCTGATGTTTGTCAACCATTTTGGATAGGTGCTCCTCCATGGTTTTATTATATCTCTTCACCATTCCATATGATTGTGGATGTAGGGCTGTTGTTCTTGTCTTAAGAATTACTTTCCCTGCTACTTCAGTGACTTTTTTGATAACATCTTCTTTAATTTTTTTTAGTGAGGGAGAAAATAGCTGCCTGCTGTTCATTTAAGTTTCTTTTGAAATCTTCTCTTTCCTCGACTCGCCACTTTTCTTGATCTTCAAACATTTTTCTTAATTCTTCCTGACGTTTTCTTTCTTGTTCTTTTTTTCTCTTCCTATCGTCCTATTTCCAGGCCTTCCATCATTTTTATTAAATCTTCTTTTTCTTCCTGGCGGTTTCTCTCTTGTTCTTCTTTTTCTTCCTGGCGTTTTCCCTCTTGTTCTTATATTTTTTCTGGCGTCTTCTCTCTTGCTCTTCTTTTTCTTCTTGTCGTCTTATCTCTTGTTCTTCTCTTTCTTCTTCTCGTTTCCTTTCTTGAGCTTCCATAATTTTTCCTGGTTCGTCTTTCTCCTCTTGTCGTATTCCCTCTTGATCGTTCATCCGTTCTAACAACGCTGCTAGCAAGTCAGGACTTGGAATTAACTCGCGACACGTAAATCAGTTCAAAATAAAGTTTACTACAGTCCATAAAATGTATCTATCGTGTCTATTTTATGAATGGAATGTTCCAGAAAAAGCTCGAGACAGCTCTAGAATGTCACTAAATTTTACAGTGCTAAGAATATTAAGCTGAATATCATTAACTTGAAGAGTAAGGTTTGATTGTACTAAATGTTGTACTTTTCTAGGACAAAAGCAGATGACGTGGCATTTACTACTATTAAGTTTTAAATTATGTTCTTGTGAATAAGTAGAAATTATATTCAAATCATAATTAACATTATTAATAACTTGTTTTACTAACTTGGGATCAAAACACAACAAAATTTGGGTGTCATCAGCGTATGATTGTCTTATTTTATTGAAGATGTCTGCCCTATACTGCACAAAACAGGCAATGATCAAGAGTGTCGAATGCTTTCGAAAAATCTAGTAGTACTAATGCTGTTATAAAGCCTTTGTCTAATGCTGAATATCATCTGATATGTTAGTAAGATCTTCCTAGCAATTCCGTGACTAATCCCAATGTCTACTAATTTATCGCTATTTGTAAAATAGCAACTAGCTAGTTCAATTGAGTAAAACAGGGCTGTCTGACCATGAGGCTGTTACATGTAAGTTATCTCTAAATTTAAAAAGAGCAAAAAAACAGTCATAAAATTGGTAGAATTTACAGCAAATCGAATTATAATAGGTTTTCTCAATATTGCCAAAGTTTAAAATGGGACAATCTATCAAACCATAGTAGTCAACTTGAAAATTTCCACAAACTGTTAACAGAAACTTTTAGTAGGGCTTTCAAATTACAAAAAAATTAAAATAAAAACAAAGAAACCTTGGGTGACACAGGGTATAAGAAAATCTGCTACAAACTTACGCTCACTGCATTACATTAGGAAGTACACGTCTAGTGAATTCTTTTTGTCATATTTTAATAAATATCGTGGTATATATAAAAAAGTTCTTAGGTATGCAAAGACAATTTATTATGAGAATAGACTTCAAAACGCAAATAATAAAAGTAAAGAAAACTGGGCTATTGTTAATGATCTGAGAGGTAAAACCAATCAGCACATACCTGTACAACCTGTTTTAACTCCAAATAACTTTAACTGCTATTACAGTTCTATTGCTACAAAACTAACGACAAACATTACACCTCAGCAAAATCCTATTAACTTCCTTAATAATGTTAATATTGCAGACAATTTTGAGTTGACCTCTGTTACACTCAATGAAGTAAAAGAAGTTATAGGTGAAATAAAACATAAAAATGCATCAGGTATCGATGGAATATCCATAAAAATTTTTGAAAATCTACCAGATTGCGCTCTAAGTGTGTTAGTACAAGCTATTAATGAATCTTTTGCTACTGGTGTATTTCCTACTAGCCTAAAAAGAGCAATTATCATTCCACTTTATAAAGGTGGAGATCTAGATGATCCATCAAATTTTAGACCTATTTCGTTGCTCTCAACATTGTCTAAAATAATTGAAAGGTTAGTAAAAAAGAGAATGCTAGATTTTTTGGATAAACATAATATTTTAAATAAGAATCAGTTCGGATTTCAAAAGTCAAAAAACACTACTGATGCCATTTTTGCTTTTTTAGAAAAAACGTATCTCAAGTTAAATGAAGGCGAAGCTGTTGGTGCAGTGTTTTGTGATTTTTCAAAAGCCTTTGATTGCGTTAATCATGAAATTCTGCTCCAGAAACTTAGGTGTTACGGTTTTAAAGGTATGACACTTAGTTGGTTTAAATCTTACCTTTCCCAGCGTGATCAGGTAGTAAAAATTGGAGACGAGATATCAGACGTATCAGGTATTGACTGTGGTGTGCCTCAAGGATCTGTGCTAGGTCCGATTTTGTTTCTGTTATATATTAACGATTTAGCAACTATAAACATTCTTGGTAATTTTACTCTTTTTGCTGACGATACTACGATTCTCTGGCATAGAAAAAATGTTAATAGTCTGAAGGAGACCATCAAGTCTGACCTATATAAGGTCAAAGAATGGTGTGATTCTAACCTACTTACATTTAATATAAGTAAAACTAATATAGTCACTTTTAAGTTTAGTTATGATGATCTTATATTAGATAATCATTTTATTGATAATAAATCACACACAAAATTCCTTGGGCTATATATTGATGATAAATTAAAATTTGATCAGCATGTAACTAATCTAGGAAAAAAGTTAGCTTCTGGTTGTTATGCAGTGAGAATTGTTTCAAATAAATTGGGTAATGATATAGCAAAAACAGTATACTATTCTTTAATTGAGTCACAAATAAGATATGGAATACCTTTCTGGGGATTGTGTAGTCAAAAATTGCTAAGCAGTATATTTGTGTTACAAAAAAGGGCTCTAAGATATGTATGCAAAGTGAATTCAAGAGATTCCTGTAAACCTCTTTTTTATCAGTAATAAAATACTAACTGTAATATGTATCTTTATCCTAGAGACAGTATGTCTAATACATAAGAAAATGTTGAATGGGGTAAACTCGGATTCTCAGCCTCAATATAATACGAGGCAGACATTGAATTTACTTCTTCCCTTACCCATCCCCAGAACAACTGCAACGAAGCACTCATTAATCTATGAAAGTAAACAAATATACAATCACATACCACTGTTTCTTAGAAATATGACTCAATTAAAGAAATTTAGAGAGGCAGTTAAGGGGAAATTGATTGAGAAAGCTTATTATAGTTTATTTGAATATTATAATGACTCTCTTTAAACTGTTCTAATATGTTTTTTTTTCATTGTTATTTTCTTTATCTTCACTGTTATATTTACTAATTTAAGACTGTGTACCTGATATTTATTAAATTTTCGTTGTTTGTCAACTGTATTTAGTACATGCTTGTATAGTTAGGTCCATAAATATGTATGTATTATTGTATGTCGTTATATTTTGTTTGTTGTTTGTTTTATATTTGTATTTTATTTTTTGATCTATATTTTGACCATATATTGTATTAATATATACTAGTAGCTTTGTCAATAAGAATGTATTTCTTAGACAATAAAGCATATTCATTCATTCATTCATTCATTCATTCATTCATTCAGACTGGTAATCAGGGTTGTTATCGGAAATCTTTAAATCATGCCAACATTTGATATAAATTATACTGTAAATCAGAAAATTGTACTAAAATGCTTTTTTGGATGCGTTCTTTTATGAAACAAAAAAAAACAGTGCGAACCGAAGCCCACTATTGCGAAACTAACGTATTGTTTTCCTGTAAAACATTTTTGACAGCTGAACTTAACTAATCTGGTGACAAGTAGAATACAATTATTTTCTGAATTAAAAATTGTGTCCTTGACTATATATAGGATGGGAAAAAATGGTCGGTACAGGACAATAAAAATAAACGTTATTCTTTTGCCGATGTTTCGTTTACTCGAGGCAAACTTCTTCAAGGCTACAATGTGAACATCTTTAATTAGAAAATTTAGTTTTCTACCAACAGATAAAACATAACAACTATATATATGACAAATAAAATAATTACCTCAGAATAAACATGAAGATGGTATCTTCGAACTGCCATGTATTCAAAAATATTTTATTAAACGTAAGTTTAATATCTGTAATTAACAAAATACAAAGTGAGTCAAGTATGTAATTAAAATATAATTGTTAAATCATACCTGCAGGCAAAAAAAATTGTTTCCATATAAGGTAACAAAAATATACACAAGCTAGTAAAAAAACAATCAAAATAAAAACCTAGTGTGTACTTCATATGCTTCCAACCACATTTAAACTTAGGTAATAAAAGAACATAAAACACGTGCAGTAGTGACCTCTAAATTATTAATATTTAATTAAAATTCTAGTAATCTAAAATAAATGAAATTTAAAGCAATACGACACCATATAAATTAAACAAACAACAATGACTAAAAACAATACACAGGGTCTACCTAGACAAATAATTATTTAATTAATTTATTATTAAGTTTCTTATATCAGTTCTAAAATGAACAACAGAATCTATATATTTATGTAAAGCATTTCCGAAATGAGTCTTTTTTTATAATTTGGTTTTATATCGAGAAAATCCACGTTATTAAAATTAACCGGCCAAATATATAATTTTAATAACGTGGATATTCTAGATATAGAACCAAATTATAAGAAAAGACTCATTTCGGAAATGCTTTACATAAATAAACATATAGATTCAGGAACAAATTATGATAATATACTAGATTTTTGAAAGAGGTGCCGATGTACTAAAAATTATTAAACCGTATTGAATCTAATACAACTGTACTAGAAATCACAACCTTGCTAGTAATCTTTGAAAATTGTGATTTATTCGTGGACTGTTTTCATAGATTCGTGTCACTAGCAATATCTATAGGCAGCTGAACAACTCTCCATACATACAGTGTTGCCAAATTTATAAAATGTTAGATTTTAAATATGTTACAAAGAGCACATAAATACAAACAAAATACATTCTTTACAGTCGCCATGAAGTTATTTTCTCAATAGTAACATGAGCCAATGTGTTTATCTCTACTTCTTCACTCATTATAGACGTATTTTCATCATTTTAAATTCTCTCCATTTTTAAATGATTTTCCAGCCAAGGAAAGTACCTTTCACATGGCTGTTGACAGTTTGAATATCTTTTAATATACAGAGCTCTAGTCTTCCTGTGATTTTTTCTTGCCTCATAATATCATGTCAATTTGAAGTTTACGAGTAAAAAAGGGTATTTTGCATAAAAAATCGCCAATTCGCACTCTTAATATAAGAGATAAATTTGGGTAATGCAGAATTAATTATTACGTTTTAATACACCAGCTAAATAGTATTGTAATAATGGCATTGTTAAACAAACGAAAATCGTTCAACATTTCATTCGAAGGTCATAGCCAATATCATGGTTAAGCCTACATTGGAGATCATTGTTTCTCAGTTGTGATTTGTATTTTGTCTGCTAGTTTTAGAAACTATTTTCAAATATATGTATATTTGTATTGTTACATTTCAAAATAATGTGTGCAAATCACATTTATACTAATTTTCATTATACAGCACTTTGTTAACATTGATTTCATTGTATTGTCGCATTGTATGTGAATAATTATTGGCACAGCGATACGGTAGAAACTAAAAAAATAAACCTCATTATTAGAAATTCACTCGGAAATTCAATTATATATTTTCATAAATAATAATTTGCATGGAATGATGAATGTAATTAGTACATCGCAATATAGTGTTTTAAAAATTGTGTTAATTAATTAAACAATGGTCTTTTGAAATTATTCGATATACGACTATGTAACTAGATGTGAACATTCCCAAAACACGTTGTGTTATATGCGGTTAATGCATGACCAGAATATAATCAATACAATTTTCGTTTTGTTTACTGGTTGGAAATTTAGGCATATAGAATTATTAATAAGACAAAATAATTTCATTGCATTTAATCCTTGATAGTTAATTTAAGAGTCTATATCAGATGCAAGTGAAATATAGTCTCGATTTTACCACACCCCGCGCAGGCCACGGTGCATATATACAGCCAAACCGAAATTATCGCGGCGAATGTCGAAGGTGGCCGATGTTTTAGTTACAGAACGGCATAGTAGAACATTTCAGATCGGGTGATGTTGAATTATCAGAGGCGGAGTACTAGAGGTTTCGTACGACATAAACCGACGAAAAAGTTGTATTGCGTCAAGCTTATAAGCTAAACAGTAGCGAAATAAACGAATTTGTATGTCTATATGGGGGTGTTAGTTTATAACAAAAAATTTTAGTAAATATACTTAATGATAATAGAGAAACAACAGTTCATTTAGGAGGTTTTATTATTAATAATTTCTAGGAGGATTTCTAATTTCTAATTTTCTGACAAACCTTGAATCTATCACTTCTGGCAGAAGAGAGAAAAAATAAAAGTTGTTCAATTGTTTACCCATTTTTTGTTTCCAGAATTCGTCATCTCAGTGGATCTGTTGAGAATGGTAAAAAAAAATTTGTATGAATGAATCGTCGCAAAACTGGCAACAGCCATTGCTAAAAACTGTCTAAATATCCTACCACTTTGAATCGAATAAGTGTTAGATATTTTTTCTAGCAATGACTATTGGTTAATTAGGCTTCATACTGATTGATATTTTGATAATAATATGTTTTCGATATCTTCTGATTTTGTTTCTAATTTACTTTATTTTCTTGTTTTACATTTTTGTGATATTTTATTTGTTTATTTATCTTATACAGAGTGACTCAAATTCGGCAGAGTACAGGGATCTTCGAAACCATAAGAAGTACGAAGTCGGTTAAATGAGGACAAATTTGCGCATTTATGAGAGCAGTAATAATCTGGAAAAAAATTCCGAAAATCCTTACACTTTTCAAATTTTTTCGAGGAAAACAAAATTTTTGACTTTTTGTTTTTATTTTGCTCTGACTATTTGTGAAGTTACAGGAAAATTGAAAACACTTTTCAATGCAACATTTTCCTGCGCATATTGTGATGTCATCAAAATTTTAATCAGACGTTTCGTCTGTCCTAGACCATCGTCAAGTTCATTTTTTTAATACGGACCTGGATTATTTTTCATACTGTTTTGTCGCCTGTCCCATTTCTGACTTCAATGATGTTTGCAAACCTTCTTGATGTCAAAAAAGTCATCATCAATAAACCTTACCCTTCATGCGTCCTTGTCCTGCAATTAATATGTAAAAACAAAAAAAAAACCCGAAATTATTTTATTTACTTTGTTTAAAAATAGCTAAAGAACTAAACAACAAAACAATTAAATCGTTAATCTACAAGAAATGTCCATTTTACCGTTTCTTATTGCATAGTATTATTTTAAAAATTTTTCCTATAAAATGGAAGTATCAATGTGTGTCATATCATTCAACTGAATGAAAAAGGCGATGAAATAATATGAAAAATATGTGTTATTTTAAATTTAAACTCCAATATTTTTATCAAATATGAAAGATTATGATGATGTTACATATATTGCTGAATTCAGAAAGAATTTTTTTAAATTGAGCTGAATATACAGGATATATCATTTAGAATAAAAAAAATTAAGGCAATTTCCGATCAAACCGGAAGTAAAAGATATGTATGTCACGCGCATATTTAATCAGTATTCGGAATGTCATATGTCCATTTCCGCATATTAATGCGCGGTGTAATTTTTTTTATTTTTCAGTTTTCCGGCATTTTCTTTTTTATTTGACATTCAATTGTTTTTAATTTTCGGATTCCCTAGAAAAAGGCACATAAGTTTAATTTTTTGAAGTTTTTTCCTAGGTTAAAAATACAGCAGAAAAATCGAGTAAGGTGCACTTAAAATGATCACCCTGTACATGAGGTTACTGCGTTTAAATCAAAAATAAAAATTATCATATTCACCTTTCATTGAGCCTTTCATTCTCCATATCAATATTTAGAGACGGCAAAATGGAAAAACTTTCATTTATATTAGTCTCTCTACAGAAATTACCGCGGAAATAAAAGAAAATTATTACTTTTATTAATTTACGAAAAAAATTCAATTTTCACTAGTACTTACTTTTTATATTTTCTCTTTTGGGCTAATGTTCGATTTTTCGGTTTTCTGATAGGGTATTTACGTTTATGATATGTTTTTTTTTTCCCATTGTTCTTTCACTGCACTAATAATCACTTTCAATAACACGTCTACTTAGGTGTACACTTGATTTAAAAAAAAACTGGTAAAACTCTTGTAATCGAAAATCTTAATAGTTTAGTTGTGTGCGTCTGTAAATAGGGCTGGCCAGGCATGTCGAGAGGGGGGTGGAAAAGAAGTGATATACCCCGGACCTGGATTTTTTTGGAGGAGATCGGTTTTCTTTGTGTTTTTAAACTTATTAAACCTTTCTCTTTCTTTTATTCAAATGGAATTTTAAAAAATAATTAGAAAATAACTTTTCCAAAACATTTTCAAGCCTGCCATATTATTGTTTAAAAAAATAATATTTGTTACGGATAATTCTACTAATGGTTGTAATTAAAATACTAACTGAATAATGATAATTCTATTTTTAAAATAAGAACACAAAAATACCACTTGAGATTAAAAAAAATGTAAACAATGCAAACTGAACATAAAAATACAATAAATAAATAAAATAAATGAACTTCAATTACGTAATACAGAATTAACTAATAATTTGTCATTGCTCCATTAGCGTCTAAAACTGCCTGAAGTCTTGCAGGCATGGACAAAATCAGATTTCTTGCAAGGTCAACTTCTTGCGACAAGTTCTCCCAAGCGTCTTCAATTATCCCTTCCAATTCTTGGGCATTATTTGGATGGTTATTTAATTTTCTTATATGTTTCACCATTAGTCCCCATACATTTTCAATTGAATTTAAATCCGGACTTTTAGATGGCCACGGTAACAACTCTATGTTTTTATTAAGAAACCATTGCCTGACACGATGGGCAGTATGTATGGAGCAGTTGTCTTGTTGGAAAATAAAATTATTTTCCGGAAAAACCTCTATTACTGACGGCAACATAATATTGTCTAATATTTCAATATATTTAATGGAATTGAGATGACCACCACTGTTCCAACACACACCTAACTCATTTAGGCTCATCCAAGCCCAGACATTGACTGAAAACCTTCCTGATATTTGTGGATCGAAAGTGTATTTTTCGTCGTATCTAGTGGAAGGAGGCCTATATACGCGAACATGTCCATCGTTACAGGATTTAAAAACCTTTTCGTCAGAAAAGACAACTTGTCCCCAGAAGTTTTCATCATTGATTATATAGTTGAGTGCAAAAATAATCCGACCCTGCTTCTTTTCTTCTGAAAGTTTGTATTTTTTAGCCGCAACTCTTCAAGTCGCTTTATAGTTTTATTCTTCTGCAAGCAGTAGATATCGAAGCAGGGAAATTTGTCTTTGAAATTGCATTTACTGCAATCTGAAAAGGGTTTTCTATTAGGTAATTTATAAGATTTTCATCTTCTTGATTATTGCTCTTTCTGGGCCTACTGAACCAACTTTACGGGATACTGTTTGGTTGGTTTCCCATTGTTTTTTAACACTCATTATCGTGGTTTTACTCACATTGTATTCAGCAGCAAGTCTTCTTATGGACCAACCATCTTCAATTTTAGAAACAATTCGAAATTTTTGATTATCTGTTAGATGTCGAACCATCTTTAATAATGATGCCACTGATTAACGTCAAAGTGACATTTGTAAGATTATTAATATCAATCATAGAACGAATGATTTCCATAGCTAAAAGAAAGTGTACCAGTTTTTTATTGAAATCAAGTGTACCCACTTTATAACAAATAAGTAAATTTGAGATATCTCTAGAATAGACACGCCACTGTTGTTTACGCAAATCGCAACGTGGTTGCTAAGTGCCCGATTCCCCCTCCCGCAAACGAGTCCAGTGTATGCAAGTGCATCCGTGTTTCCGAAATATCATGCGAGATGGCAGCTATTATCGGAATATAGATATGCAGTTTTTAGTTTTCTAATAAATTTATTTTCAACTAATCCAAGAGTTGGGTCACATGAATATAAACGTTACAAACAGTGACTAATGTCGGAATGTTAAAAAATTTGGATACAAAATATTTAAAATGCATGTGAAAATTTTTTGACGACTGAAAAAAAATAAGTTACCTTCCGATATTTTATACATATTTTTGTAAAATCTTGTAAAAATCGCACTCAAATCGGATAAGTTTTAAACGAGATATTCGAGAATTATGATTTAATAGGGTATATAAGACTCTTAAGAACTATCATTTTTGATTTACCCATAATAATTTTGTCAATATTATGCTGAGTTCAAAAATAAATGTTACACCTAGAATACGAAATTAAAATTCACTATAAAACTATGTCCATGCTATAAATTCAGATTTATGTAAATTTTGTTATGATAAATTCTTTTATTGTCATTAAAAGAGTATTATTTAACGGGAGTTTCGTATCTACCACTACTCAATATGTTGATATTTTGTAGAAACTGATTTAGATAAATATATCAGAAAATCTCAATTTCTCTTTAAGTCGATCTTTCGACAATATTTGCATTTGCAAGACAAATATTGTTGAAACGTCGATTTAATGATAAATTGAAGTTTTCTTGTATTTTCACCCAAATCAGTTGCGACAAAATAACAACACATAATAATTTGATAATTTTGATAATAAATAATACGACTCAAAAATTTTATTAGTTTATTCTGCTTGGTTTGAATGCGAACTACTTCGCCGAGAAAATACTCGTCCGATTTTAATCGAAGACGGTTTCAGGAAGCCGGTTTACCATTTAGAATTACCGACCCCGCCCCGGTTTAAATCTCCCATTAACGACTGTTATACGGTATTGTAAGGTATTGTATCGGGAGCCTAACACATCTCTGGCGTTGCAGTCGTTCCAGAATAACCACAAACCAGGAAGACTGCGCCTTAAGGATGGCTACTGTTAGTGACCATTTTGCAATCTCTGAGTCAGTAGCAAATTGTTGGATGCGTAATTTATTCCTCACCAATTACATCAAGTTTAGATGTTTAAAATGCTGTACCGAAGGTAGGCAATAGGATGTAGACTGGAATAGTATTGTGTAACAAATCCTGCGTTTATTTTTGAATGGCAGATGGTAGGAGAAATGCAAGAAGACGGAGGGAGTGGGAGGAATTTAGAGTTTGCTTTAGAACGTCCTTCAGCACAAACCCCGAGGCTTCTGGTAGGGGTGAAATTTGGTATTGACGTAGGTTAGATCTGTATTTATTGAGAATACCCAAAAATATATCGACCAAATTCTGGAGACAATGGTAATTCCAATTATTTAAAAGTTGGAAAATGATATTTTTCAGCAAGGTGATGTGCGACCACATATTGCGATCTAAGGAATTCCTGAGAAATGCAAATGTGTAGGGATTCTTTCGGAGACTACTATATCTCCTGATTTAACACCAATGCAACATGTGTGGGATATAACAAGCCGGAGTTTGTTTAATTCACCTTAAATCCCTAGACATGATATTTAGATAGCCTTGGTTGAATTTACATCAAGACCATCTCATTCGGTGCATACCTAGAAGAGTAGAAACTATGTAAGGGTGCACGGTGGATCAATATATCATTGAAAAAGAAACTAACTTATGTTTGAATATAACTTTATTCTATTGTATACAGTATATTTATTCAATTATTCTACATAGGTTTCTTAAATGGCAACGTTGCAGTGTAACGGAGAGGCCGGCACGCTTCGCCTGGTCTACGTTAACGTAAGCAGGGCAAAGAATTTATTTTCCATCTGTCGTATGGTCAACAGTGCATACTGCGCGCTATACGATGCCAAATTTCAGTCTTCCTTTGATGTACTATGTCTAATATTTTAATACACATAGTGTATAATATTATAATTATAATCAATCCATTTATTCCATGTTAACTTGATGTAACATTGTTTTTTGCAACTTGGTATACTTGAGACGATAAATAAATTGGAATCTTAAGAACCCCAATTAATAATGCACACTAGACCAGTAAGACCTTTTCCTGTTTTACTCCTCGCAGTTTTATAAGTTTCCTACTAACTTATAACATGATATCGCTCTACTAAGAACATTGATCTCTTCTAATTGAAGTACTTAAAGTCGGCGTCTGCGAAACTTTTGTTTTAATCTGATTTCCAGTACAAAATTTAAAACTTGGCTTTAGGCATCAGACACTCGAAAAATGAAGAAAACGCCGATTGCGTAAACAGTAGTAAACATGTTATCTTTGCACTAAAAATGAGATTAATGAATAAATTATCGAGCTTCGTCAACTCTAAACAAAAGCTTTAGAATACAAGATTGCTTGATGTACTAAAATTTGTGTCGTTAGCCTTTAAAAGGTTTGTTATCATATGGCATCTCACATGAGACAAATCTAAAACTGAAGTGCCGTGAATGAGTAAATATTTAGAGTTATCTGCTAATTTTAACTTATTAAGTGCCTAAGTATAGTAGATTTATAAAATTTATTAAAGAACCACATTTTTAATATCAATAAGAGGAAACCATCCTTTATCCGGCTGTATTTTGAAGTTTTTTCGACGGGTAGAAAATAGTCGATTCATTTACATACTTTGTCTGATGAAACTCTGTCTTTAAAAGTACAGTTGGAGACAAGATTATATTAAATTAGTTAGATTATGCATTAATTAGAATACGAGTAGGTCAATTAATAACTTATGAGTATAAAAGATATAACAAGTAATATGTAAAAACATAATACAAATAATTAGGTCACTAAGGAGATAATGATTATATACAAAAATTACATTAAATTAAATTAAACACCACAATATATATGTATTTTTGTTGTATTATTACACAATCTTGATAATGATACTATACATGCAGTATCATTTATTTAATAAATACGTCTTTAAGAGTTTCTTAAATAGAGGTATAGAGTTGCATTCTTGTATGTCTAGAGATAAATGATTATATACTTTTGAGTCCCAAATTATTAGGTGCGTTTAATGTAATATTTAAGCTGTGAAACGGTATATGAAATTAATTTTTTTGTCTAGTGTTAACACCATGTACATCTTTTTCTGATACAAACCCATCCTTATTACTAGAGCTGTCCGATGTGCCTGCAGTACAGCCACGGTCTTACGCTGTCGTCACACGTGCCTCGGACAGCTCTACTTATTACTAATAACTAGAGCTGTTCGAGGTCACCTGGCCGCCAGAGCCGTCATATGACTCATATGTTTACATCATATCATAATACTTGAATAAGTATATTAAATGGAAATAAATTTTAACAATAATGTTACATTTTATAAAAATTTGTATAAAACTCACCCTTTTAAACAGATTTATGAAGTAGTTTGGTTGTCGTCATCACAAAGTGGGGAAGATCTATAGTATAATAGCATCAGGTATGTTTTTACAGCTGTCTCTGTCAGCGATGTTCGCTTTGGTGGAAAAATATGTTTGTATTTTGAAAATGACCGTTCGACATCTACGGATGTAATACAGGCATAAGTAAAACAATCTGTGAACTCACTTAACGAAGTTGTAGATGCACCATCACAAATTTGTCTTAATTTGCTAAAATCAGGATCTTTCTGTAATACACTCTTGAATTTTTCACTAACGCGATTATTTGTTGCGTCATTTATAGCCTGTAGCTGTGTTTTTACGTCGTCCACTATTTGCAGCGATTCCACTAACGACAACGAACTATTTTGCAATTTTTCTATTGCGTCGTGTAGTTCCCTATAATTGTTATTAATACTTTTTAAATCTGTTTCAAGGGAAACGCCTTGAAAGCTTGTCTGGATTTCCCTAATAGCTGCAGCCTCGTTAGGGTTGAACTGTAGTATCACAGCTTTTATTTGTTGAAAATATTCAGCATAATAAAAAGCCGTGAAAATGTTGGTTTAAGAGGGTCCAGTACACGTACTATAATATTTAAAATAGAATTTTTTTTACAATCTGTCGTCTCGTCAATACATAACCAGAGCCGTGTATTTTTTAATCCACATTTAATCCTATTTACAATGTCTTCACGAACAGCTGGAATATATCTACATAACGATGTACGACTTGGTAAGTTCACCTGGGGATTGTATTTATTCCAAAACTCCCGAAATGGTTGTTTATCCAGTATGTGTAGCGGAATATTACAGGCTATTAACATTAACAATAAATCACACATAAACTGAGTTGTCAAAGGCATGCCATTTTTTTATTTTGATGTTGCATGGTATTGATATGACGACGACAATCTGTTTTGTGCCAGCACATTAAGTCTTGATTGCAAACTTTACAAATTATTTTGCATAAATTTATTCAGTGTGTCCGCGTACGGTCGTTTTTTACCCTTTGGCGCGTTTGATATTATGTATAATTTATAGGTACAACCTCACGCATTAACCTTTCAAATAAAACTGCAGCGTAAATCACTTCTAAATCGGCACGTGTGACGACAGCGCAAGACCGTGGCTGTACTCCAGGCACATCGGACAGCTCTACTAATAACATATAGCATAGTTCGTATATGAGAAGAGTCGGTGTCAAAATCCCTTACTCTTTGACATGTGTCAGTATGTTAACCATGCTATACATCTTATAACATGTTTTTTTTGGACTATAAATACATTGTATTGATTTTAATTTAGATATGTTTTCACAATGAATTTTCCAAGTTAGAACTCACCAACGTAGAAACCTAAAAATTTTACACTTTTACTGTTATTAGGAATTAATTTGCTGCCTATTAGCAAACTCAGATTATTACATACTTTTGTCTATTATGGAATGTTAGGCCATTACTTATGGCATACTGACGAGAACATAAAAAGTTCGTTTGTCCGCTGAGTAGTTGTTTCCTCTTGTTCAGTATATAGTTTAGCCTACCCGTGTTAGAGGTCGAAGCTCTCCGTACCTGCTTTGCAGGTCGCTATCAGTCACTAAAACATCAGTGATGTCTGACTGGTAGTAGCACTGACCACCAGAGGGATGCACTTATCACTCACAATGTCTATTTTGCTTAGTCTGCTTTAGGCTAGCCTGGTTTGCTATTATTATTTGTCTTTTCCATTACTTATGGCATATTGACGAGAACAGAAAAAGTTCGAAATCGGTCTATGTCTAGTGAAGAATTGACAAATGATCTTAGCTACCAAACAAGATTTGCTGGTTTAATTCAATGCAGGTCGGGGCTTTTGTCCGCTGAGTAGTTGTTTCCTGCAAATCTTATTCAGTATATAGTTTAACCCATCAGGGTTAGAGGTCGCAGCTCTTGGTACCTGCTTTTTAGTTGCTATCAGTCATTAAGACATCAGTGATGTCTGACTGGTAAGTAGCACTGGCCACCAGAGGGATCCACTTAACACTCACTATGTCTGTTAGGGCCAGAGTTTTATCAGTATTAAAGTGAAGACAATTTTGGCGAAACCATTCATTTAATTTGTGGAGTATAATAGTATTACATTTGATTTTTATCCATTTTTCATTTTTTTTAGATATAAAGATTAATGTATCGTCAGGATATGTGCTAAAGTTGACAAGGCAATATTCTCGTTCATAAAATGTAGAAAAAAGAACAGTACCCAGAATTGAGCCCTGCGTCATGATATCTACATATTCTGTATTAATAGAATCTACGGTTTTAACTTCATTTGCCAAATAAACTTATTATTTGCGTTTAAAGAGAAAACTATTAACCCAGTCCAACGATATACCCCTTAAACCATAAAATGGATACCTTTCTCTCGCAATAGAAATTATCTAAGATAACCCTAGTTTTTAAGAAAGATGATCGGTCTGAAATTGGTAACTATCATCCAATTGTCATAATCTGTAACTTTGCAAAATGTTTTGAAACGATATTATTTGATCACACATTTTCTCATTGCAAACACTTGATCACAGAGGCTCAACATGGTTTTATTTAAAGCAGATCAACTGTAACAAACTTATTTTTTATGACAGAATTTTTAACTGATGCCATCAATGAGGAATCTCAAGCCAATGTGATTTATACTGATTTCTCGAAGGTCTTTGACAGAATTGACCATGATATACTATTAAATAAGTTGATTAATTTTAGTTTATCTCAAGACTTCCTGGCGTTTCAAAAAATCTTATTTTTCAAATAGGATCAAACATGTATATTACATATTACATATTTGATCATGGTTGCAATTCTATCGAAGTATCTGTTGCACCGGGAGTTTCCCAGGGATCGATATTGGGACCTCTTTTTTTGTTTTATTTATCAATGATATTGTTGATAGCCTAACAGTTTTATGCCTATTATATACTGATGATTTGAACATTTTTTGCAGAGTTGCAGTTGTCTCGAACTACAATAAAATTTAATTTTTGTCAAGGACTGGTGCATAAAAAATAATAACATACTCTCTGTGATTTGGGAGTCGATTTTGACAGAAGGTTTTCCTTTAATAGTCACATTACTTATATGTCACAAAGACTCAATTGCTCTAAAATTTATTATCAGAAATAGCCGTAACTTTCATAATGTTGATACACTAAACTGCTATATACCACCATTGTCCGCTGTAATTCAGAATATGCGTCAACCATATGGTGTCCTAATTACACTACATATATTGATAATTTGGAAGGAATTCAGCACAGTTTTTTAAAATATGCCAAGTTGTTTAGAACAGTTGGAGAATATCCTGCTATTGATTACCCTCAATACGTACTTCTCGCAAATTTTGGTTTCGCCTCACTTGAGCATACACGCATAAAAGCATATCTGATTTTATTTGCACAAAATCATTCATAACAATATAAAGTGTGCTCAAATTTAAGGTATGTTAAATTTTCATACCCCTAAAGTTGGGGCAAGACAGAGATCCAACCAACGTACGCTGAAATTCTTGGTAAACAGGAACATGTTTTAGTCGTTAAACCCAAAATAGAAAAAGAAACAGAACAGAATAGAGGAGTAATTTTAAGGTGTTCAAATGCTGAAGCCCTAAATACTGTAAAGGAGGACATTAAAACGAAATTGGGAAATAATTATGAAAATGTTCCAAAAAAAATAAAGCCAATGGTCATCATTACTGGTATTGCGGAGGAAGAATTAGCAAATAAAGTAGATGATAAGGAGTTGATTGAGCAGATTCTTGGGCAATATAAACTCAAGAAGCTGAAACTTTTAGGTTTGCAAATATTCATAAAATAAAAGTGCGAAGAGGAATATTTAATTGGATTGTAGAGGTCGATACTGAAACATTTAGACATCTAATGAATAAGGAAGAGCAAGTATTACACGCTGGATGGAATAACTGCAATATATATGAATATTTCTAGGTAAAAAGGTGTTCTAAATGTGGAGGATACAATCACGGGGCTCAAAACTTTAAATAAAAGGTTTCGTGTACACTATGTGCAGAATAACACCACAGTAGTGCTTGCAGAAGTGAAAATAAAAAGTGTGTGAATTGTGCTAGAGCAAATGAAAAACTAAATCTTAACTTGAATATCCAGCATGCTGCTTTTGATAGGAAATGTGAGTGTTACTTAAGAATTGTTGATTCAATAAAGAAGATAGCCTATAGCGAATAGCAACCACAGGATGACAGTACTCTATTTCTGTCCTGCATGAACGCTGAAAGTTATTATAAAAATAAAGACCAAATATCAGAGTATGTATTTAAATATAAACCCTTGATTCCGTGTCTCACTGAAACATGTATTACTGAAAATTTTATTGACAGTGAATTAGAATTAAAAGGGTATAACACCGTTCGTTGCGACTCGAGCAGCCGTCACACAGGTGGGGTATTAATATTCATTAAAAAGGGCATAAAATTTGACAATGTAAAAACATTAATTCTAGATGTAAATTTCTGGTTATTATCTGTTGATATAATAAAAAATGCCATATATAGTGTAACTGCTGTTTATAGATCGCCTAGTGGTAATATAACACTTTTCTTAATAGGTTTTTGCAATAGCTAGATGATTATGTTGACAAAAATAATACACATAGTGTAATCCTCACAGGCGATTTTAATATTGATTTTTCCAAAAATAATTTTGTAAAAATAAGGTTTAAAGTATTGAGAATTATGATATGAAACAGTTTATACAAAATTTTACTAGAGTAAGAAGTAATTCTAGTAGCATAATTGGGCCCAGTTCTGCAGAAAGCGACCAACCCACAATATGCTAAAAATTGGACTAATGGTATATTTCGATTGCTTTTAACCCATTCTTCATTTTGCATAAAGCGACCAACTGATATCTTAGAATTTAATAGACAAAACCTGCATCTATTGATAAAAATATTTCTGTAACACAAATTAAATTATTGTAGAAAGCATGGTCGGTTTCTGATATGTGTGTAACAAGCGACCAAGTGACTTGGATGCATTCTGCAAATCTAGAACCTTCGCGCAACAGGCGACTGTGTGGGTTGGATGTTTTCTGCAAATAAAGAATCTATTGTATAACCTCAAAAATGTTTAGTAATAGTGGTGGATGTGTCACATGTACGGCTGGTTATTTTAATATTATTACGTAATAAAGGTGTATATTTTGGTAAAGATATTAAATAATATTAGTGACAAAGTGTGCTATAAATATGTTAAGAAATCGTGGTTTTAAAATGTTAGAAATGCTAAAAGAAAAGAAGCAACAAGGTAAGGTACTTGTTCTGGGGATTAAAAAAATGGGAAATAAAGTTGAATGATTTTTCATTTATTTATTACAGACTTAATATCCGAGTCTGATAATAACACCGTTTCGAAGAACAGTGTTGATGTTTCGGAAGTCGTAAATCCTGGTGCTGCCAGTAAGAATAAAACTACAGGAGTTTATTATAGTGGTCCAGGCTCTGAAGAGGTAGAACTAGAAAATATAGTAGATTTTAACCATCAGTGTGACTTAAGATATAAAAAAAATGATCAGTACAGCCAACAATAATTTCTGGTAATTAAAGTATTTAACTCTCTATCAATAAATAAACTAGCTTTATTTTCAGTTTGAATATTACCTATTTAATTTATTTATTACAGATGTATTAATATCGGGCCCTGACAATAACTTAGATATAGAGAAAATTTTTTTCTGTTTTGGAAGTAGTAAAACTAGCTTCTACCAGTAAAAATGAAAGCGAAGGAATTAATGGGGTGAGATGCCCTGCTGAAATAGAACAGGTACAAGAAGATGACATGGTCAATATAAACCTTTATGACCTAAAACGCAGTGAAGAAAATCAGCTACTAGAACCAATTTCTGGTAACTACTTACCATGTGTTAACTTAATTACATAATACCTATTACTTTTTTTGAAATTTTGAAAATCTTTAAATTTATTTATTACAGATGTACTAATGTCTGACTCAGATGATAATACTGTTGAGACGAAAAACTTTACAGTTAGGGAAGTTGTGAAGTTTTCCACTAATTGTAATGAAATCTATATTAATAGTGGTGAAAAAGATTCTGCGAAAGCAGAAGAACAAAATAAACCAAACGGCGTCAAAATTGAAAAACATGCCTTAGAGTACAATCAAAAATTGGAAGTACAAGAGGAAATTCCTGAATCTTGGTCAGATGATTCAATAGCTGATCCTTCCTATGAGCCCCAAGTTCGCCACCACGTTGTAGCTGATGATTCGTCTCATGAATCTGAGGCAGATCTAAATATGACGAAAATTAATAATGGGAGACCTCGAAAGGGGAGAAAAAGAAAATTCCTAGATCAGTCTAGAGCGGAGGGTAAGAACAGAAGAAATAGTAACATGACGTATTTTGACTATAAAGGACGCAAAAAAAGAATCAAAGGATTTTATAGAATTTGACTGTCGGAGCAAATTAGAATTTCTTTCTGTCGAACTACGAAAACGCGAATTTGAAAAATTTTGGTCACTGGAGTCGTATAATTGCCAAAATCATTATATAGCTGCTGGCGTGAGCGAAGTTCCAAAAAAAGAAATTATGGAAGAAATACTGAGAGACGTAACTTTTCCAGGTGTTATAAAATAGCCGATAAAACAGTTTGTAGGGAAATGTTTATTAAAACATTTGGTATATCCCCTTGTCGGGTAAATACAGCACTAAAAAAATTTCATGGCCGCGCGCCTTTAGTAGACCAACGAGGTATTAATCAAGGTGGTAAAAATAAAATACCTGATAATAAAGTGGAAGAAGTTATTAATCAAATTAATAAAATACCTAAATATATTTCCCACTATTCACGAAAGAAAACAGACGGTAAATTTTTGCCTCCCGACGTAACACTTAATAAAATGTATGAAATGTATTCAGGAGAATTTGAAAACCCTGTTAGCATCACAAAATACAAAAATATTTTTTATTCAAATTTTAATTTGCGAACTAAAACACTGAAGAAGAATACATGCAACATATGCGACAGTCTTAAAATGCAAATTGATAACGAAAAGATTGACGAAAAGAAACAGGAACTGACAGAAAAACACAGAAAGCATCTTGAAGAGGCTGAAAATTCACAATGATTAAGAAGAGGGGATTTTCAAAGAGCAAAAGATCAAAACGAATATGAGTGCCTTACATTTGATTTGGAGAAAACGTTACCTCTTCCGAGGATTCGAACTAATTTAGTATTTTATAAGCGACAACTTTGGGTATACAACGCGGGAGTGCATAGTGGATCGGAAAATCGTGGCTACTGTTATGTTTGGGATGAGGGGACAGCCGGAAGGGGAGCGCAAGATGTAGGATCGTGTTTGATAAAGCACATGAAGGAGAAATATATATCATCCGAAGTGAAACATTTGATATTGTGGAGCGATTCTTGTGGTGGTCAAAATCGCAACATTAAATTGACTTTAATATTAAAATATATTTTACATTCATCTGAACATCTCACAGACATTACTCTAAAGTTTTTATATACCGGTCACAGTTTCTTACCAAATGATTCAGACTTCAGTGATATTGAATCGGCTCTGAAACACCAACAACGAATGTACCTACCCTCTGACTACATAAACGTTATGAAGAACTGTAGAAAGAAAATTCCACTTGTAGTCTCTGAAATGCCATCGAAATACTTTTTTGGTATTACCAACGTAGAAAGAAATATTACTAACAGGAAAATGTCAGTCGATGGTGAAAAAATTAATTGGCTTACTATTAGATCTATAAAGATAACAAAAGATGAACCTTTTCTACTGTATATCCAACAAAACACTTTCGATGACCCTATTAAAGAAGTCAACATAAAGAAACTAACAAGAGGCCAGCCAACTCAAAATTCTCCAGAAGATATATTTTTAAATTTGATAGAGCTGTGGCCACAAGGAAAAGCAATAGCAGAGCTTAAGCTTGGTAATTTACGTGAAATGCATCATCTTATACCATTGGATTGTTTTAACTTTTACCAAAAACTTGAAGGAAATGCCAATATCGAAGAAGACGTTGAAGGCTATAATATAGAAAATTTAGTTTTCTGCATCGAAGAAACTTAAAGGTTAAAGATTATTTATTTAATAATAAACACTATAACATATATTGCTCCTTTTCTGTACTTTTTGACAAAATAATTAATAAAAATATTTTGTTAACAAATTTGAGTAATCTTTATTTTTTATTTTTGCAGAAAGCATCCAACCCCCAAAAAAATAAGTTATGAGAAAAAAAAATCAAATTTGTAAAAAAATCTTGGTTATTTTGATTAATTGAAAACAAACTATGTTTTAAATATTATAAATTTTTTAATACTTTAGCCAGAACATTTTGTTAATTATGAAAACTTAGAAGCTAATTTTCCCAGAAAATATCTTTTGTGGGTTGGTTGCTTTCTGCAGAACTAGGCCCAATTGATCTTGTTGTCAGTAATGATTATACAATAAATGCGTATGTAGAGCAAAATTATATCACAACAGACCATTCAATAATTCAAGTAAAAGTAGAAAACGGTAGGGATTTATCAAAATATCAAAAAAAGGAAATTAAATCTCGGATGAATTTTGATGAAATGACAAATTTGTTAATTGAAAAAGAATGGGAGTATTCTTGCACAGATGTAAATATTGTTAGTCAGATATTTGTAAGTAAAGTTGTATATCATACGTTTAATATACTGTCTATGAAAATATTTTCTGTGAAAATATTGTATGTGAAAATATTGTCCGTTTAATAATATTTCTTGAAAATCGCTGCTGCTTTACTATTCTATAAGTATTTTCTAATGAAAGACATATCTAAAAAAAAATACTATCTGTTAACATATGTATGTATCAATAGCTGCAAAATAGTTTATTTATGCGAATTAACGGAAACACGAGGAATTAGAACAAACGTATTTTTATTACGACCGCGATGGTGAAAGTTCTCCGCATAAATTATAATGTTATGAATACAATTTTTTTTTCTCATTATTAGAGCACAAGATATTTTTGTCTGCTAGGACATAAATAATGTCTTAAACTACTGTATACCTAAATAACGTTATAAAGTTCTCGATATGATGTACCTTCCAGTGCTGCACATTACTGATCTTATGATATTCAACTATTTTTCTGACAATGTCGATGGCAACATTTATCAATTAGTAAATGCAAGAAATTCTATAAGTTCAAGATATCATTTTTTCACTTCCAGTTTTCCGTAACGTGTGATAAAATGTTATTAAAAAAAAAAGTAATAATTGAAACGAAAAATATATTGATAAAGAGTAATAAACTATAAATTTTCGTATATATAAAAGCTGAATTGTCATACGTATTCTGTTCAGGATCTCGGTTTATTTTATAGGCCGTAAAAATAATGTTTCAATAGTGGTATGTCCAAACCACCAATCTTATTACAACAACGTTCGTTCAACATTTTTATTATGCATTATAATAATACCGCAAACATATATATTTAATGTCATCAGTTTGACAATAGATAAAATATTATTACAATAAAACTTCCCTCTGTTAAGAAAATACATAAAATATATGTAGTACGCGATAAAATACAGGCATGTTGAAATATATGAGAAAACCTTTTGTTTCGTTTTTTTTTTTGTGGCAATTTTATGAGGTGCAATATATATTTGGAGGTGATCTATACTAGAGCTGAGTGTATTCATTCCACACGATAACTAGACTGGTTAGATGAGACTGGTATTGTACGAGAACGGTCGGGATTATGAACGTGTTGAACATGAACGGGTAAAGAAGAAATAAGAAAGAGACTTATTAGTGTTCAATTGTGATTATAGTTAAAACTTGCATTAATCGATATTTATTAATTTTTTAATTAGTTAATAAAGTAGTAAGTGTTGCCTGGACTTTCAATCAACGAATCTACGAGTAGAGGTGTTTGTGTGGATAGCAAACACGTGACAATTTGGTGTCAGAAGGGGGATTGGAAGAGAAATTTCTGGAATATTCGAAAAGGTTCTACAGTGTTCTTCTCAGGAATTAGTGATGACATGAAGAATTAAACTACTGGACAGTGTTTGAGGACTATTTTTGGACCGATTAGAGACTTTAAAGTGGATTTTTGAGAAGTCTCTAGAACAGTCAATTTATAAACTGCCGCAGATACGCGAGTGTCGCTAACAATAACGTGTTTATAGACTTAAAAATAAGACTCTAACTGACTTTTTGTGAAAATCCTAGAACATTCGATTTGGAAACCACAGAAGATACGTGAAATGTGTTAACAGGAATGTGCTATAGAGTCAAAACAGGACTTAATAGTGACTTTTCGTGGAAGTTCTAGAACATTCCATTGCATAATTAGTGGAGATAAGTGAAATTTGTCAACACAAAAGTAAATAAACTCTAAATAAGACTTTCTAGTGCTGTTCCGAGATTTTCTGGAACATTCCATTATAAAATAGACGTGATAGATATATTTTATGGACATTATTACATAGTCAACTTTATTTTGAACTGATTTACGTATCGTGAGTTAATGCCAATAACAAGAAGTATGGTGGAGAAACAAACACAAGACTTGCTAGCAGCGTTGTTAGAACGGATGATCGATTAAGAAAAGATACGAAAAGAAGACAAAGAATAACAAGAGAGATGACGACAGAAAGAAAAAGAAGAACAAGAGAAGACGACAGGCAGAACAAGAGAGAATACGACAGGAAGAAAAAGATGAACAAAAAAAATTATGGAAGGCCTGGAAATAAAACGCCATGAAGAATTACGACAAATTATGAAGGGACAGCATCAAGTCATGCTCTCGGTCACTGAACAATTAGAGGAAGATGTACGGGCTGAAGTCAGTAAATTTAAAGGAAAGTTTGAATGAGAAATAACTGAAGTTAAGGAAGAAGTAGCCCGACTTAATCAACAATTAAGAGAGAAGGATGACCAGCTAGAAACTGTCGTCTGGTGTTAGGTTACAACTACTTTCCTTCGACGGTCAAAGTTCATGGTCAACTTATAAGAGAAAGTTCGAGGCAGCTGCATGTTCAAATAACTGAAACGATGATGAAAAAGCAACAGCATTAGACTTGCTCCAAACAATTTCTGTAGCACAGCAACAAAACTTTAGCATTCTGGAGGCAGCATTAGAACTAAGGTATGGCGACCAACATCTCGACCAAGTGTATCAAGCCCAGCTGAAATCACGCAGTCAACGGGGTGGAGAAAACCTACTGGAGTTCTAGGCTGCCGTGGAGAGATCAGCCCATTTAGTCTATCCTGATGCACTAATAGAGTTTCAGCAACAGTTGGCAGTTAGAGCGTCACATTAATGGACCAGGAAGTTAGCTAGATTCTTAAATTAACGAGACACAAGCGAAGTAGTGAGGCTCTAGTACATGTACTTGAGATTGCTACCTATGAGGATAACACACAATCAAACCAGAGAGTACAAGCTGTGGCTGTGGAAGAGATCCCGGCAGATAAAACCATGCAAGTCGTATTAACCGAGTTACCAAAGTTGATCGCACAACTATTGACAAAGATGAATTTCCAAACGAGAGACCAACAAAATAGCGGCAGTCCGAATGGATGTATCCGCTGTTACAAGTGTGGCAAATTGTCATGAGCTCAACATTCAAGATATAATGTCCGAAATACAAAAGACCATGCAACTACTGATAAACTCGAATCTCCAGCCGAAACAAGACCAACAGCCAAGTAGTGGTAGACAGAATGGAGGAGGCATGTGATGTTATAGATGTGACAGAGTAACTGTCGTCAGTGCAGCCCTGAAAGGGTAAATGTCGCGGTAATGGAGGACTTTCAGGAAAACTGGTAGGCTGATACCTCGGGGACTTTGCTGGTTAATAAAAAGCAGATGGCCTTTCCAAAAGACCATGCCAGAAAGACTCTAAGGAAAAACAGCAAAATGTTCAAATAATGAAAACCGTTAAGATTGATGTTCCGGATGATTGGACAAAGAGTCGCTAAGGGAAGCGCAGTTAAACGATAAGGAAATTGATCCCATGCTGAAATGGAAGGAAAGAGGAACCCGACCCGATTGGAAAGACATGTTAAATAAATCAGTGGAGCTGAAGGCTTTATGCGCACAATGGGACTCCCTTAGAGTAGAGGATGGACTGCTGAAGAGACCGCGGGAGTCCAGATGGGTAAAAGTTACTTAGAAATTGGTAATCCCTAGATGTTACGTAGCAAAAGTACTTCAGCAAGTGCATAATGGAACGTCTGGCGAACATTTTGGTATAAACAAAACTCTGACAAAAATAACAGAACAATTTTACTGGGTAAACAAGATGTGGTTTAGTGTCGCCAATGTCAAATTTGCGTGGCAAAAATGGGGCCACAGACAAGAAGTAAGGGACCAATGAAGTAATATAACGTCGGGGCTCCTTTTGAGAGATTTGCAATAGCAAGTGACCGTATGAAGGCTCGTTATGATCTTAAGGCGAATTCAGAAGGATTCCACACGGGAGGTCTGGTTTGGCTATGTAACCCACAACGAAAGAAAGGCAGATCCCCAAAGCTTCATCCCCCTTGGTAAGGACCATATACTGTCGTCACCAAAATAAACGACGTCGTATACCGAATTCAACACAGTCCAAAATCAAAGATGAAGGTGATGCATGTAGAGAGACTAGCCAAGTATGCAGGGAACAATGATTTGCCTGATGGGGACGTTCAGGCTTAAGGTGGGTGCAGTGTTACGCCACTGGATTATGTAGACTGGTAAGATGAGACTGGAATTAGAAAACGGCAGCGAATATTCTAGACCATGTGGGTAGATGTATAAATAAGACGCGCGGTAGGCAGAGACTCAGTCTTAATTTGAACGTGAACGAGTATTGAAAAATATGAAGAGAAGAGAAGAAGAGAATAAAAGTTTTCAATTGTGATTATAGTTAAGACTTTCATTAATCTATTGTTGTTAATTATTGATGTGTTAATAAAGCAGTGAGTAAGTGTTACCTGGACTTTCAATCAATGAATTTACAAGTATAGGTGTTTGTGTATAGATAGCAAACACAACAATATTAATTGACGGAATGGAAAAATTATATTTAAAAACACTTCCCAAAATGTAGAGATTATACTTTACAACTACTGATTCCTTTGCGATAATACTTGATATGCCATAATGTCTTATAGTACAGTGCATTTAGACGAAAAATATATCGGTTAAAGAGAAAAGTCCAAGCAAGCTGAGTTTTTTTACACTTTAATTTCGTCGTTCTACACAACGCCTCAAAAGTCCCCGGTGATCTGTTTTACGCACAATTTTTTTATGGTGCGTAAGAGTAATAAAAAAGTGTTTTTTCGCGAATATCTCTGTTCCTTTTAATTTTACGAATATGAATGTTATTATAAGATCAAAAGACTAGAAAATTACTTACAAGAAAGGTCCTTACTCGTTTTATCGTACGAAATATAATAGGAGAATACTTGGTATAAAAGTTATGACTCAAGCAAATACTTTGATTTTACACTGTTCTATGCTTAATAAGTTTATTAATTAAAAAGAAAACAAGGTATTCTTGATGAAAAAGGCGTTATGTGATTTATTAATGAAGTAAATTATGATTGTTTTTTTCAATGGTGGTAATATGTCATAATTATGAATATTCGAAGTATAATCGTGCGTTATCAAAAACTTATATTTATATTCCTGCCACTTCTTTTCCTCATTCCTCTTCTCCTTCTTCCTCTTTTTCTTATTCTTCTATTTTGTCTCTTTCTTCTCATTTTGTCTCTTTCTTCTACATCTGCTTTCCCTTATCCTTCTCTTACATTTTCCTCGATTTCATCATGAGCATTTACATAAGATTGCCCGTGACAAATGCCACAAACAGAAGAGCAATGGAGTCCCAACCTTCGGCAGCCATACAATTATCCATAACCATTTGCACAATTGCAAAAAGTTGGTATGTATTATCACACAAATTAGAACATTCGCTCAACGATTAGATTTTAAAATCGTTTTCGGCGACAATAAATTCAATAAATTCAAATTGTTTCCATAATTTTCAATAATTTAAAGACAAATTAAGTTCCTCTTCTTGGTAAAAGTTAAAATATAGAGTGGAATGAAAAATAATATTAACTGAAAATTTTTTGCTAATTATTATTTACTTACTTTTACAAATCTTATCACAGATAAGTATAACATATATCTTTTTAAACAATTATTTTCCCGGCTATTTGCCAAAACGCTGAAACTTGGATTACAAAAAAGATAATATGCACATTATGTTCAGTATTACTGACTCAATAATGTTATTTTTAATTTCAACTATTCTGTCTAGCAAAACCAAAAATAAATAAAACGCAAGATACTCACCAGTTGACACTCACTTTACGCACTCACTGACGCAATGCAAGCAGAAACACGTGTCGGTAGATATTTTAAAGTTTTTAAATAATGGACTGTCATAAATGAAGGAGCATATTCTTTGTCCATATCTAAGAATATATTGACATATAAACATTTGTCCTCGGAGCCTTCGTTTCTAAGATAAAGAGTGTTAAAATTAAAGTTAAAATATATATATATATATATATATATTGTAATTGTAGGTGTAATTCAATGCAGGTCGGGGTATTTGCCCGCTGAGTAGTTGTTTCCTTCAAATCATATTTAATCATATATATATATATATATATATATATATATATATATATATATATTTTATATATTTTGTTATGTGATGTTTTATTTTGTTTTTAATAAAAAATGTTGTTGTTTGTTATTTTTATTTTGAGACTCTTTATTATTTTTACCTCTCCTCTCAGGGTTCGGGCAGGTTCCTGGCGATCAAACTGAAAATATAATGTTACAGCCCAATTTCAAATAAAACACACCTTCACAGATTGCAAACAAAAGAATTTATTTTCAAAATTTCCGATATGGTTTAGAAAACGTAAATGTCTTAAAATTAAAATGAAATGGCCTTTATTTATGATCAGATCTGTTATTATTATAGCTGCTATTAAGTCGTCGAGTACCTAGGATTTATTGTTGTTGTACTTACGGCGATTTCTTGTACTTCACGTTATCGCAATCTCTGTCGAATTACGCTTCTGCTTATTGTTGCTCAGTGCTTTTCGATCCTTCCTCCGTGGCAAATTTCAGGTTCATCAAACTTCAGTAACAATGGCTGCACGGTTCACTGGATTTGTACTTTCGTAGCACGACACTATATTTATTTAATAATCAGCAAACTTTTATTTACGGTACGTATTTACCTTTACTAATTTACTCAAATCACATTTACTATTCTATACAAAACTTCTTGGTTATTGCAACTAGAAATTTCTCTTCTATTCCACTAGGACTAATTTTATGATATTCATAAAATTTAATTTTTGTTGTTTTAGGTTTAGAAACCCTGTTTTAATAATTTGGAGCTTGAGTATGGACTTCCTTTGAAAATATAAATTTACAATTTTTAGGTTAGGAAACTTCTTATAAAATTTCAATGCTCTTGCTTTCAGCTTTCTATCCATACTAAATCTTAAATATAGGCTTTTTTATTGGCCTAATTTGACGTTTCTCCAAAAATCATGACACTTGATTTTTTGAAATTTTAAATATGAAAATTTAATTTTCTTTTTATTTCTTTATTATACCTTATGGCTCTAATTTTATTATTGAATAAAGATATAGAGATGATTAGCTTTATTTTGATATGCCATACTATGACCTTTTGTGAATATTTAGAAAAATTACAATTGCAACAATTTTTAACAAATTCTCTTATATAACTAATTACAATCATCTAAACCACATACCAGAGATTACTTTAATACCTAATGAACAAATCAACACCATAATTGCATGTCTAAATACATTTAAAACATTATTTTACTTTGCCTTTCGTTTTAGGACTTCGTTAAACCTCATTGGCTGGAAACTTTTCAAATACAACAAATTACTTAAAACTAACTGACTGGAAACAATAAATAAATGCTATTCTTCTGACATAGCTATAAAAAGTTCAACAAATGGTTTTTATTTTAGAAAAAACTTCATATTTGTCAAAGTTATGTACCTCCTTGGACATAATTTACACATACACCTTTTAAATGTCTTTACATTTTGATGCTATATCGTTGTACTAGCTCACAAGGTGAGTCTCTTTCACTTTTGTAAAGTTTTAAAGTTAGACGATGCACTTACTTCGTAGAAATGATTGGAAACTCAGATATCGTAGAGTTTACGCTACCCAAATTATGAAAGTAGTTTTTAGCACTTTTTTTCCAGTGTTCATGATTGCTATCATACTTGTAGCTATTCTATGACTAACTTTATTATATTTGTCTTTAACAAAGTTCATAATTTTAATTAATAACAATAAAATTTTATTTTTTTCCAGGTTATCCAAAGGTTTTGGTACCTAAAATCAATAATGTTCTGGCTCTGGTTGCCATGCTATACACAATAGTCCTTCTGATACTTATTCTATATAGAAACAATGTTTTATACCATAACATAATAACATACAGTTCATTTACCACACGGTAGGTGTTTATATCAAGCGTTTAACAACATTTATTACAAATTTTACCTATTTGATATGCATAAAGTTAACGTAAGTGTCTCTCATTGAAATTGGGCTCTCATACCACTCAAAATTATCATTTTAATTTAAATTATAGAGTCTTTCTTTGCTTTAGTATTGGCAAAATATCCCTATTACTTTCTTTTTATTATTTAAACATAATTTTATTCTTATGTACTCTGTATATTATACAGGGTGTGGTTGGTCATCGTATTACCCCCACTTAACTAATATAAAATTTTGAATTCATGAAAAATTTTCTGTTAGTTTACAAAAATTGCGGTGACTGAACCACAATCATATTTACTTTATTTAATCCACATTAGATTCTGTTTGAAAAGGATATAACAGTTCAACATGAAACTTTCCTCTTATAATATCATTCTCGCAGTTTTTTAATTCATAAGTATTTTCATTCAAAACAGTTTTAATTACATAGGGACCCTCATATGGTGTTTGTAATTTGGCACATACATTATTCTTATAATCCGATGCTTTCAAACGTTTGACAATTTCTTTATCTCCTACTTTAAATTTTACCCTCTTTTTAATCTTGTAGCCTAAATATTTTAATGTTCTAAAAATTTTATTTAATTTGTTCTGTTTTAGGGTATATACGAAAATCATCGATATAATGAATACAAAACTATCGTACTTGTCTACAATATCCGATTGTAAACCAAATGGTTCAACTTTAAATTGAAGAATATGTCCATCAATGGAATTTAAATTTCTTGCATCTAAACATAAACGTATCGTTTCGTCTTTCTTTTTGACAACGACTATAGGATTAATGTAATTAGTTTTAGCTGATTCTATTATGTTAGCATTTATCATATTAGTTAGTTCTTTTTGTACCTTTTCTTTATATTTAAATGGAATAGGATAAGTTTTACTTTTAAAAGGTTTGCTTTCATCTACTTCTAGTTTATGCATATAGCCATTTGCTACTCTTGGCTCAAAATTAATTAATGAAATATGTTTTTGTAACAGATTTTGTACTATTTTATCATACTGGGCTTGACAATTTAATATTATTTCTTTGGGCTTATTAAAACTTGTATTTAAGACATACGTGTTTATTACCACTGTATGCTTACCGCAATTCACATTCACACTATTGGCTTTTTCGCCATTTAATTCATCATTTTTATCATCATTGGCGCGTTTGCCATTTACCTCATTATTAATTACCGCAATATTATTTTCAGCTCGTTTGCTGCTCACATTATTCATATTAAATATGGGTATTTTTTCACCCTCAACCATTAATATTTTATCACCCAAGTCTATTTTTGCCCTTAACTCTGTTAAAATGTCTTCACCTAGTATTACATCATAATTCATATCTGAAATAATCACAAAATCATTTTTAAATGTTTGATTTTTAATCTCAAAAGTAGTATTTAATATTTTATTACATTCCGCAAACTTTTTTGCCATTAGCATTAACCAATTTAATCTTAGATATCCTTATACATTTATTATTTTTATTCAATTGTGTATTATACACCTTTTCATCCAATAAACTTATTTCAGAACCCGTATCAATTAGTGCATTTAATTTAATATTATTTATTTTAATTTGAATTACAGGTAATTGACTAACTTTTACATTTTGTGAAATTAGACCATTCTCGTTTCCTATAAACTCACGCATATGTTCGTACCTAGTATCTATGTTTAAAATTTCCTTAACTAAAAATCCTGATTTCCCGTCCTAGTATGTATTTGTGCAGTTGTTTCAATCTTATCAAAATTAGCTTGCGAATATTCATTTTCCCGTTTATCCTTCTTTATATTTGTGTTTGCCACTTGAGCATATGTTCGTTCATCTGTCCGCCTATTTTCATAGGAATTTCTCCTATCCCCCCATCTAACTTGCTTTCTTTCATTTCTTTGATTTGCTTCATTTGTCCCTGACCTATAATTTTCCTGTCTTTTAAACTCATTACCCCCACTATAGCTTCGCATGTCCCTATTCTCATTATCTGTTTTATAATATTTATCTTTGTCTCTTTTCTCATAAAAATCCCTGTTATTTTTACCTCTATTTTGATAGAACTCATTTCCATTATTATAATTATTTCTATTGTTAGAAAAATTATTTCTACATTGATAGTTGTAATTTTGCCCTGATTGATTATTATTTGGATTAAAATTTTGCCTATGATCATCTATTTCACGTAGATATTCTATTAGTTCATCTAAATTTCCTATTCTTTGCGTAATTATAACATTGTATATGTCACTAGTAAAATGTCTTGCTAAATAACGTACCATTTCCCCTTCTGAAAATTTAGGTTCTAAATGCCTAACATTATAAATTTTCCCTCATAACGTATTGCTCCCTACTTATACCACCTTTTTTCATTATATTTACCGTTGAACAAATTTTGTCTTACCTTTTGCTGAGTGTACTCACTCCAATATTGTTTTAACAATAAAATTTCGAACTCATCTATTGTTTGAAACTTATTTTCTATCAATTGAAACCAATAATCCGCCTCACCTTTAATCATATTTTGTATGTGCATTTTTAAATCAGCTTTGGGATGTAATGTACCCATGTGCTGTCTTAACCTGGTCATAAAAACTTTAGGATGTATCCTATTGTCCCCGTAAAAATAAATTTCCGTTTTACCGGTTGCATATAGTCCTTGTCCTTGTGGAATCACCCTTGTATTCTCTTCTAATAGCCACGTATTCTCTAACATCTTTCTATCCAGTTCTTTTAATTTCGTGTCATATATTTCCCCATGCTTTTTCAAAGTTTTCCCCATTTCACACATTCCTCCATCAACTATTTCCTCAACATTACTCCTAATTTTTGCTCTCAACTCTTCTGTACTTTCCAAGATTTTCGTGTCTATTTCTTCCCCAGTAATTTTTCTCATGTTTTCCCATTTGTATTCTAACTCTTCCATTTTCTTTTTCAACTCGTGGTTGTTTTCTTCTATCTTCTTAAATTTTTTCTTCCATTGTCTTCCCCAAATTCTCTTCCAACTTGATCATGTTCATGTTAATATTTCCTATGTTTTCTTCCATATGTGTGTTGTTCTGGGCCATTTGTGTGTTTATTCCCACTACCATTTCCATTAGTCTCTGGAGCATTGAGTCATTTTCTGCCCTGTCGCCACTTTGTTGGCTTGTACCAGCAACTTGATTTGTGTCCTCCATTTCTTTACCAGATCTTAATTTCATAAATAAAACAAATACCTGTGATTGTCACTGTTTGGGAAATAATAAAAAAAAAATGTACACAAAATACAGAATTATAGAATTATGTTTCGAAATTGTGCTGTTATTTAAAATTTTAAAATTTTGCCAGATACTAATTGCAAATACTGTTTTCGGCGTTTCGCCAATCGCCCCGCGTTGCTGCGACAATTTTTTATATATATATTATGTGATGTTTTATTTTTAATAAAAAGTTGTTTATTTGTTATTTTTATTTTGAGACTCTTTATTATTTTTACCTCTCCTCTCAGGGTTCGGGCAGGTTCCTGGCGATCAAACTGAAAATATAATGTTACAGCCCAATTTCAAATAAAACACACCTTCACAGATTGCAAACAAAAGAATTTATTTTCAAAATTTCCGATATGGTTTAGAAAACGTAAATGTCTTAAAATTAAAATGAAATGGCCTTTATTTATGATCAGATCTGTTATTATTATAGCTGCTATTAAGTCGTCGAGTACCTAGGATTTATTGTTGTTGTACTTACGGCGATTTCTTGTACTTCACGTTATCGCAATCTCTGTCGAATTACGCTTCTGCTTATTGTTGCTCAGTGCTTTTCGATCCTTCCTCCGTGGCAAATTTCAGGTTCATCAAACTTCAGTAACAATGGCTGCACGGTTCACTGGATTTGTACTTTCGTAGCACGACACTATATTTATTTAATAATCAGCAAACTTTTATTTACGGTACGTATTTACCTTTACTAATTTACTCAAATCACATTTACTATTCTATACAAAACTTCTTGGTTATTGCAACTAGAAATTTCTCTTCTATTCCACTAGGACTAATTTTATGATATTCATAAAATTTAATTTTTGTTGTTTTAGGTTTAGAAACCCTGTTTTAATAATTTGGAGCTTGAGTATGGACTTCCTTTGAAAATATAAATTTACAATTTTTAGGTTAGGAAACTTCTTATAAAATTTCAATGCTCTTGCTTTCAGCTTTCTATCCATACTAAATCTTAAATATAGGCTTTTTATTGGCCTAATTTGACGTTTCTCCAAAAATCATGACACTTGATTTTTGAAATTTTAAATATGAAAATTTAATTTTCTTTTTATTTCTTTATTATACCTTATGGCTCTAATTTTATTATTGAATAAAGATATAGAGATGATTAGCTTTATTTTGATATGCCATACTATGACCTTTTGTGAATATTTAGAAAAATTACAATTGCAACAATTTTTAACAAATTCTCTTATATAACTAATTACAATCATCTAAACCACATACCAGAGATTACTTTAATACCTAATGAACAAATCAACACCATAATTGCATGTCTAAATACATTTAAAACATTATTTTACTTTGCCTTTCGTTTTAGGACTTCGTTAAACCTCATTGGCTGGAAACTTTTCAAATACAACAAATTACTTAAAACTAACTGACTGGAAACAATAAATAAATGCTATTCTTCTGACATAGCTATAAAAAGTTCAACAAATGGTTTTTATTTTAGAAAAAACTTCATATTTGTCAAAGTTATGTACCTCCTTGGACATAATTTACACATACACCTTTTAAATGTCTTTACATTTTGATGCTATATCGTTGTACTAGCTCACAAGGTGAGTCTCTTTCACTTTTGTAAAGTTTTAAAGTTAGACGATGCACTTACTTCGTAGAAATGATTGGAAACTCAGATATCGTAGAGTTTACGCTACCCAAATTATGAAAGTAGTTTTTAGCACTTTTTTTCCAGTGTTCATGATTGCTATCATACTTGTAGCTATTCTATGACTAACTTTATTATATTTGTCTTTAACAAAGTTCATAATTTTAATTAATAACAATAAAATTTTATTTTTTTCCAGGTTATCCAAAGGTTTTGGTACCTAAAATCAATAATGTTCTGGCTCTGGTTGCCATGCTATACACAATAGTCCTTCTGATACTTATTCTATATAGAAACAATGTTTTATACCATAACATAATAACATACAGTTCATTTACCACACGGTAGGTGTTTATATCAAGCGTTTAACAACATTTATTACAAATTTTACCTATTTGATATGCATAAAGTTAACGTAAGTGTCTCTCATTGAAATTGGGCTCTCATACCACTCAAAATTATCATTTTAATTTAAATTATAGAGTCTTTCTTTGCTTTAGTATTGGCAAAATATCCCTATTACTTTCTTTTTATTATTTAAACATAATTTTATTCTTATGTACTCTGTATATTATACAGGGTGTGGTTGGTCATCGTAATATATATATATATATATATATATATATATATATATGTGTATATATATATATATATATATATATATATATATATATATATATATATATATATATATATATATATATATATATATATATTTATATTTAAATATTATTTGACAAATGAAAGTATTGAAACTGAATTTTGTGTGTACACCCCATATCTACGTCACTGGTTAAACTTGGGGCTTAACTTTTCAAGATAAATGCTACTCATGTTTTATACACACAAGATTCCGTTTCAATATCTTCATTCGTCCAAAAGATAATTTATATATTTTTTTTAAAACTTTGGAAACGAGGCTCTAAGTACAACAGTATATATGACTAAATATTCTATTGGACAAGCAATACACTTCTTCATTTATGGCATTCCATTATTTTACACACTGTATATCTGTTAAGTGACATTAAGTACGTTAAAATTGCACCTAGGACGTTATACTTAAAAAAACGGATTCGGTTTCGATATTTTGGCGGATGCGCCGGTCAAGAGAGTTTCTCCATGCCCAATCGAAGAATTTTTTATATAGTTAGACTAAAATAAATGCCTTTAGGGTTCTGAAATATATTGTTGTAAGGAAGTAGACATAATCTTAAATAAAGCGTATAATTAAATTTTACTGCTTTTAGATATGTCTATAAAAACATACCATATGTAATACTGGCTCGGTGGCAATGATTGTAAGTTTTTCTAAATGTAACCCCTCTTCTAGACAAGTTCGGCTCTGAATTGGGGGTTGTCTAATTTCTATGGTTTTTATTTTTATTATTGTTTATATGACGACAAAATTAGTGGGTAATAACAGATATATATATTTATATATGTATTCTAATTGATCGGTTTCGATCATATATCTTCTTCAGAATCTACAATACATCATTACAGTGGAATTAAATTAATTAAAAATAAAACATGAAAACACTTAAAAATTATATATGCAGCCAGAAGGCAAAATAAAAATAGCAAATAATTTTCACACGCACACAATTACACATTTACACAAATTAAAATTTTTTTAAAGATAATTTCTAAATATAAAACAATGGAATTGTAGTTTCAAGGTTAAACATTTTTATTTTTTTATTATCATAATTTTTTGCACATCCTAAGAAGACTTAAAAGGAAGATACTCTAAACAATAATTAAATATTTCATTTTTTAAACTACAAAGTTTTTTAATACCTACACTTAAGTTGTCAATATCTGTTCTTAAATTTATACAATCGTCTGTTTTATTAATGTACAGGGTGATTTGCTCGTCTCCTTATAAACATTGGCGACGGAAAGTAGATGTAATTTCATAAAAAAAATGTCATACAAACACAGGTCCGATTTTCTTTTGTTCAGAAGTTATAAAGGATTGAAAATGTTTAAAGACTAAAAATGTAATCATAATTTAATAATAAAGATTATTTATTGTAATGATACAGAACACAAATTATAAAATTACAATAAATATAATAAAAGATAGTCCGCCCACCTGAAAACATAACTTGCAACAACGAACCAAACTTTTCTAATATTATTTGCTCCATCTTGAATCCTCTGCATTAATTGATTACGATCAGTTATATTCACTTCATATGGCCACCCAGATCGGGAGATCAGGGTGGCCATAGTACCGGGCCTTAAAATATTTAAAACCACTATAATTTTTGAACAAGAAAAAATCTGATCTGTGTACATAAAATTTTTTCAAGAAATTACTTCTACTTAAAATTGCCAAAATTTGTAAAGAGTCTAGCAAATCACTCTGTATATCACTTTTAACAGCAACCTTTTACCTAAATTACTCTCATGATGTAAAATTTGTACTTCATCAAAAAGAAAATTATGTTCATTATCTATTGCATGGGTAGAGTGCTGAGAATTTTTCATTTTTAGGTATATCAAAACCATGATTGTACATTCTTGATTATACCCATTGTTTCGTCTGTCCAATGTAACTAACCCCACAGTAACACGGGATCTTATAAACAACATTAGATGTTAATTCTTTTGGTCATTTTTCCTTACATGTATTAAATAGAGATGCTAAGAAATTATTGTTATAAAATACGATGTTTGTTCATTATTTAGCATATTTTTTATATTTGAGGACAATCGTTTAAAAAATGTATTTTAAAATATTTCTTATTATTATGTGATGATTATTATTATTATTTATTATTATATTAATGATTATAAATTGAAGTAATGATTTTGTAACCATATGAAATATGTTTTACAATTCTTAAAATTTTTATTTGTAGTTGGGAATTAAAATGTATACGTAACAAAACGACGGTATGGGAACTACAGATAAAATATTATTGCAAGAATAATAATGTCGCTTCGTAGAAACTCAATGAAGCTTTTATTATTTTCAGGGACCCAAATGGCGCCGTTCCAAATGCATCAGCGTCCGAAGCCAAAAAATTCACAAAAAGACCAAGATGAAACTAACACACCCTACTGGGACACGTACGACACTATCAACCAGTTTTATCTGGAATTAGGTGAGGTCACTAAATATATAAATTCACTTACAAGATTTTACTGCAGCTTTTATTAACATTACTCTCTTTATAAAACAGAAAATTTAACCAAAATGAAATACATTTAGTACCAAAGAATTTGTTGAACTATCACTAAATTTAAAGTTATAAAATTTATAGTAGAAAAATAGTAGAAACACAGAAAATATCAGCCAATCGTTATCCACAAAATCGCATTATCTTTTTTCTGGGGAAAAGTCCTATTGTTTGTATTGCAAATGTCACTTTTACAAAAACGTATGCGAAAAATAGATGTGGAAATGATTCGAATGAATTTATTGAAAATTTTTGAAATTTTGAACGCAAAAACTTTTTTTAAGAAAATTAAATTTAGTTCAGAATGGTGGCATAATATTAAAATTCTGCTATAACAATTGGTCAATGACGAACGTCCCGAGTTGGAAATACTCAGATTATAGGGTTCTCTTCCAATAATAAGATCGGAAGTCTTAATGTACTCCCGTAGGTGGTAATACTAACCTCCGAGTCGGAATTGCTAAGTTCAATCGCTCGGTACCAATCGGAAACCATCCACAACCTTATAGACCTGAGTTACTGTTCATGGCGCAGCAACATTACGGAATCTAACTGATCCATTGATTCGCTTCTCAACAGCTCAGACTATCTTAATAACACATTCCTACTCCAGAGAGAATTTAATTATTAACCGCAGGTTTATCAGCAAAGCAAATCTAACTATTACTGAAGGTAAATAATAATATAACAAAAAATGAAGTTAAATATCAAAGTTAAGTTCCGAAGTTAATTAACAAACAAATTACAAGAAATTATTAGGTTTCTCACCTGTCTTGGTAAAATTCCTCCAACTCTTCGGCTTCGCCACTGAATTTAATTTCAATGTAATTAAATGCCAAAATAAAATCTAAGTTCAAATAAAAATTCTATAGGTGGACTTCACCACTGTCGAATTGCACTCTAACAATTATTTGATTTATTAATTTTGTGCTAAAGGCTGACCCAGCGGATTCATTACCACGATGGTATCACTTTTTCTTGATACCATTGACGAGAAATGTCTTGTTACATTTTTGTAATTCGATGGCAGTTGTCAATAATAATTATAACTACATTCTTTTTAATTAAACCCAAAATGTTGGGGAAGCCCCAACTCATTTTGTAGTAATTTAATTTATATAACTTCTGCATTTTGTTTTTGCTAAATGACTGGCAAACTGGCGTCGCCCTGTATAATATAAATCTAAATAAATGTAAAGTTTTAAGCGTAGAAATGTTTTTATAAGCCGCCGAGCAGTCGTTAGATTTAGTCAAGGCCAAGCAGCTTGGTGGGGTCGAGAACGAGGGACTCTTTGTAAGTGACGAGTTGAGAAGCAGAGTTCCATCGGACAAGACGTGTTGTCTTGGTTCTAGCATTTTTAATTCGCGCATTAGTAAATAAGCGCTGGTTTGGATTCCTTTGTAGGGAAAATATACAATTTGAACTCTCTGGACAAGAGAAAACTTGGGCACCGGTAGTGGCTGATCATTTGGCAAGCAGTTAATTGCTTGGATGTATTTTTGTACAGAAAATCAATTTATGTTATTGTTATTACACACGGACATTCCTAATAATTTCTTATCGTAGAAATATAATGTTGAGTTTAGTGGCACCTAGTTTCATTTGGGGCTTGGGGCTATTGCAGACGGTGGTTAAATCCTATGGTAACAGCACCACTTACGTAAACGCGGAGAACTCAAGGTTCCCAAGCGTGGCGAAACGCAAAGAAAAAGAGAGCAGTGAGCTTTCGAAGCTGTGTTGCAGGGAAATTACACCCCCTACGCAACACAAAACTTAGAAAGAGAGAACTGTAGGAGATTTTGATTCAGCTTTTTGTATGTTCAGACCAGGCCTTTTATAGGAAAAACTATCCCAAAGAATCTCGAACCGATTTTTCTCTGACCTTTTTTTAAAAAGTGAAAGATTTAAAACCTGTTTGTAGCAAAAAATCTCTCCTCTGATGATGGTCGTTAAGATGGAGAATCGTAAGCTCCTGCTTCTTCCTCGGTAAACTCTTTTAACTTATACACAGACTTTAATCTCGAAACTTTTCTGTTAAAAATATTAACCCCCTGATTTCGCCATCTTTTGTACCATAGGGTAAGTAACCTATTCCAATTAATAATAATCATTCCCCACTCCTTGGCTTTCGATATTATAAAATTGGTTCATTATTTCTAATAATTGATATTATTATTTCGTGATAAGAAACCCTACTTTTATTTTCCTGTGACAATTGTTGTCTTAGCATGACACTGATGAATTTTAAATACAATTATTGTAGAAATCTACCTAGTGTGGCTGCGGATTCGAATCCCGCCACTAGCACTGGTTCTAAGTTAAACCCTCTTATAGGTAGCTTCAGCTTTGGATTTGTGGTTGCCTAATTTCTATGGAGGTTTTTTATATTAGTGATGTAAATTTTAGTTACGTTTGAGTACTTTAACGAATAGATACTTTTTGATACGAATACCTGTTACATTGTACTCGTTTGAAATCATTTTACTTGTATTTTGATAATTATATTGTAAAGAACAAGCCAAACATATCAATATAGAGTAATAAAATATTTTTTTATAATATGAAATATTATAATAATAATAATAATAATAAAGTGTCTTTATTAAAAGAAAAGTTTACAAAACTTTCTTAAAATAGGCGAAGTCTAGCCTAGGCTACTCAACTTAACCTGAACAATGATAAATTGAGGATCAAAACACAATAACAATAAAATTAGTATGTATAAATGGTATAAAAAATTTGGCATATATTAAATTACATACATTGCAATATCAAATAAATGATGCTAAGCACATACTAGATCCTAAATTACTGATGATAAAAGAAATGTGGTCTAGCCATTTTTCGAAAACTGTTTACAGGAAGAGATTTAATGTTGTCTTCTAAGCTATTGTACGTTGTTACAGCGTTATATAAGAAGGATCGTCTGTACATGGTTGAGCGATATTTAGGCAAGGATAGTTTATTTGTATATCTCAAATTATTGGCATAAATACTATGTCTGAATATAAATTTGTCTCTAAGGTAAGGAGGTGAACTAGATATCAAGATGTTATGAACAAAAACTGACAAATGATACTTAAATAAATTATTTACTGTCAGCCAGCCGAGTTGGTTTATTTTAGAGGACACATGATCATATTTTTTAGGCCACAAACGAACCTACAGCAGCAATTTTGTATTTTTTGTAGTCGATTTTGAGTTATTTTATCAAGGCACGGGAAGTAAATTACAATGCAGTAGTTTAAAATGGGTAAAACAAGTGACTCACAAAGTTTTTTCCTAAATTTGAAGTTTAAAATACTTATATTTGAGTAGAGAAGTCTTAATGCAATATAAGACTTTTTTATCAAGTTAGAAACATAATCTTTAAAACGTAAGTTAGTGTCAAATATTAAACCTAATTTTTTTACTTTCTGCACTATAACTAAAGGTTGATTCTCAATATACAGCTGAAGTTGAGAATTTATTGTATGTGTTGTAGTATTTGAGGAAAAAGTAATACAAGAACATTTGTTTGGATTTAGTTTCAGATTGTTTCTGAAACTAAATTCACAAAAAATAACCAAACAATTTTGTTTAGAAAAAGAATATTTTATTTTTATAAAAAAATAAACAATGTACATAACAAAGAAAATGTTTCATTAACAAAATAAAATGTAATAATATAAAAACATATCAAAACATTAAATACTCGTCCTCGGTCTGTATCGGTAACTATCGTTGAGGTTAGTCATTTCACCTAAACGAAAAGTGAAACTGCTATAATAGGTATAGGTACAAAAGGTATAGTAACGAATGAATATAAGTAACGAGTATTTTAAATAATATGTAGTCGTTACTCGGCAAATACTTGTTACTTTGTAACGAGTAGTTACTTTTTTACGTCTCTCTTTTATATGAACATTATTAATAAAGAAAATCAATATCAGTTTGACACATTTTCTGATGATAAAAATTACAAAGCAGGAAAGGACACTTATGTCAGTAAATAAAATTATAAATTTTCTCTTTAAACTAAGACTTATTTAGGAATTTGTCTTGACGAATATAAATCGACTTTACGTTTTTCTTTCGGTAAATTTCATTTGTAAAGTTACTCAAGCACTGTTTTCTTTCAGCAAAAACATTAGAATAAACTGCATTATGTTTTTGTATTTTTTATAGGCACAAATTACTCAAAAAATCACATGCTATGTTAAAAATAGTTTTTCAGTTCGCAGTGGTACCTGAAATTTATTTTCATCAGTTTACGCTTCTACCTCTGCAATGCTGAATAATTTTTTTCGTTATCGCATATGCATCAGCTAATTAAAACTTTGTTTTTCTCTATTAGTTCATAGGAAATGAAAATGTTTATTTTAACTAGATATAGTTATATAAATGTTATAACTAGACAATTTTAAAGCTGAGATAAGTATTGAATTTAATTAAAATCTGGAATTCAAAGTATTTCGTTTGATATCTCATATTAATCAGAATAATTCGATAGATAACTAAACTTATTAAAAGAACTGCAACTTCGTTAATACTCCAAGCTTAACAGACGCTGACGATTAGGAACTTAAAATAAATTGAATTTAGTAAAAAATCTAAAAATGTGTTTTTTGGAAACTAAGAATTATTCCATATGCCAAATTTAATGTTTTATTTAATATCATTTTACGAAAGTTAAAAAAATAAACATCAATTTTGCCTGTAATGAAATAATTGTTTGCGTTTTTTGGTTGTCGTAATTAGAAAAAGTTTAATAATAATAACCCAAAGTGGTCAACCTAAAAATTAGTCGAATTTAATGGCTTATAACTTAAAAAAAAAGTAGAAAGGTCTCTTCTATGGTAAAAAATGTGCTCTATTACGTTCATTTCCGATCATTGCTATTTGTTATACAGGGTGGAAGGTGGATCATAAGAACTTGATTTTTTTCGCTAAGTTTGTTGATGTATACGGAATGAACGGACCGGAGACGGAACGTTGGTAGTCGGTGGGCTAGAATCGGTATCATATTACTACTTTTCTCTATGGGAAAATTGATACACAATATTTGCCCCATGCAGCCTGGCGTTGTCGTCGACGTAAGTCAATTGTTGAACCATATCTTGGGGAGAACAATTGGTTCTAGTACTATTTTTTAATAACGTATAGCTGTAATTGTCATATTTATGTAAAATACCAGTTCACTACGATGGCATATAGATATACATTCCCAAACTGTAACTGCACGGTCACGGAGTTATTGCAATTTTCGTCATAATATTCATGACATTTTTATTAACTCCCCGCCACACGCATAGATGGTTGCTACCAAGATATCCAGAAAACCTCGATTCATCGGTAAAGTAGCAATGGAATCAATCATTTTCAGTACAATGTTGATGTCCAGGGCAAATTCTAGATGACGCCTTTTGTGCTCCCGAATACACTTTGGATGTTTAACTGGTCGCCTGGTGGCAGTTTCATGGAATCTTCTCCAGATTGTTGACATTGAAATGTTGATAATTCTTACCACTTACAATACCTGTTTCACCTGTGCAATTTTTTTATTTTTCTTTCTTGAAAATTAGTTATTCTTAAAAACTAATCCACCGCTGGAGTTGTTACTTTATGATGTGGTCCTCCATGGGTATACTGCGGATAATTGTTTGCTTCGTAGCGAATAACAACGTTATGTGCTATATTAAAATGTCTAGTAACTTCTCTACGAGAAGTGCCAGCCTCAACCATAATTATTAGTAGAGCTGTCCGATGTACCTGGAGTACAGCCACGGTCTTGCGCTGTCGTCACACGTGCCGATTTAGAAGTGATTTACGCTGCAGTTTTATTTGAAAGGTTAATGCGTGAGGTTGTACCTATAAATTATACATAATGTCAAACGCGCCACAGAGTAAAAAACGACCGTACGCGGACACAGTGAATAAATTTATGCAAAATAATTTGTAAAGTTTGCAATCAAGACTTAATGTGCTGGCACAAAACAGATTGTCGTCGTCATATCAATACCGTGCAACATCAAAATAAAAAAATGGCATGCCTTTGACAACTCAGTTTATGTGTGATTTATTGTTAATGTTAATAGCCTGTAATATTCCGCTACACATACTGGATAAACAACCATTTCGGGAGTTTTGGAATAAATACAATCCCCAGGTGAACTTACCAAGTCGTACATCGTTATGTAGATATATTCCAGCTGTTCGTGAAGACATTGTAAATAGGATTAAATGTGGATTAAAAAATACACGGCTCTGGTTATGTATTGACGAGACGACAGATTGTAAAAAAAATTCTATTTTAAATATTATAGTACGTGTACTGGACCCTCTTAAACCAACATTTCCACGGCTTTTTATTATGCTGAATATTTTCAACAAATAAAAGCTGTGATACTACAGTTCAACCCTAACGAGGCTGCAGCTATTAGGGAAAGCCAGACAAGCTTTCAAGGCGTTTCCCTTGAAACAGATTTAAAAAGTATTAATAACAATTATAGGGGACTACACGACGCAATAGAAAAATTGCAAAATAGTTCGTTGTCGTTAGTGGAATCGCTGCAAATAGTAGACGACGTAAAAACACAGCTACAGGCTATAAATGATGCAAAAAATAATCGCGTTAGTGAAAAATTCGAGAGTGTATTACAGAAAGATCCTGATTTTAGCAAATTAAGACAAATTTGTGATGGTGCATCTACAACTTCGTTAAGTGAGTTCACAGATTGTTTTACTTATGCCTGTATTACATCCGTAGATGTCGAACGGTCATTTTCAAAATACAAACATATTTTTTCACCAAAGCGAACATCGCTGACAGAGACAGCTGTAGAAACATACCTGATGCTATTATACTATAGATCTTCCCCACTTTGTGATGACGACAACCAAACTACTTCATAAATCTGTTTAAAAGGGTGAGTTTTATACAAATTTTTATAAAATGTAACATTATTGTTAAAATTTATTTCCATTTAATATACTTATTCAAGTATTATGATATGATGTAAACATATGAGTCATATGACGGCTCTGGCGGCCAGGTGACCTCGGACAGCTCTAATTATTAGTCTTTCTAAAGTGGCACTATCTATACGAGGCTTTTTTTAACAATTAATATAATGGCACTTGTCACAAGTGACAATCTTCATTTATTTCTAAATGCTGCTTATTTTTATTATGCAAAATGGCGTAAATAGGAAAAATTTTTTAGCTTTTAACAAAAATGAGCTAGAATGAAAAACAAAAAATGGTGCATAATTAAAACATGGGTTAAATAATGACGTGTAACTAAAATATACGGAGTGGTCATTCCGTCTACATCGACAAACTTATAAAAAAAATTACAGCCGCCTAAACCACCCTGTATAATAGTAGTGATCGGAAATGGACACAATATACTTATTGCCAAAGGACCGCTCTGAAAAAAAATACAAAGTTCATGGATTCGTTTAAAAGTTTTGAGTCGATCAATTCTTTAAGTGAACCACTTCGAGTGATGATCAGATTATTTTCTAAAATACTAATTTACGTTTTGCGATGCTTATACACTTACAGTGCAACCAACATTTTTAAATAAAAATTTAAAATACTATTTTTTTGGAAAATTTCATTTATCTTGAATTCTAAGCAAAATGTTTAATTACTTCCGTTCTAAAAAACTTCTCTCATGACTTACATAACTGTGTAAACTACCAACCTGTGCTCAAAGAAATGCAGTTTAGATTTGCGTACTGCTCCCACTACTAGTAATAAACTTGGTAGGTAACAAATATCTAGTTTATAAATAGTTTTATCAACCCTTTAATAATGGTAAAACTGCTCTTAATGTATTTTCCTTAGGTAAAAATATAAAAGCGGGAATTACAAAATCTGAATATTTTTAATAAGCTCAAATTACAAAGAGCTACATCAAAAAGCACTTAGCCTAATCATTGTTAAGATTAGATTTTGAAATGCAAAAGGTCAAGGGGTTAGCTTAAAGTAAGCAGGCAATAAACCGATACATGCAATTTTGTGACTAACCGACAACTTTGTAATGTTCAACTCATAGCTACAATAAAAGCAACTACCTGCCTTTTGAAACATTAGTGACTAACAAACAAATTTAAAGAGTGTTTATTGGTGGTCTCTAAGCGCTCAACAAACACTTCAAAGCTTTACATAACAAAGATACAGTATTTTAAAACAGGCGATAAAGAGTTCAGTTAGAACATAATTCCAACAGAAGTGTCTCGTTATTAAATTATGGAATAATACTAATGAGACATTACCGACATGAACACTATTATCGACTTTACCTTGTCGCAATTTATTTTACGAGCACTTTGTCATTTTACTGCAACGCATTAAGTGCAGTTACATAATTTGCTTTGGTTAATATAGCCGAAATATTAAATCAACTTCGTGAATTTCTTTCTTTACAGTTCATTGCCTTCAAAGTTGTGGTGAAATAATTTCAGTTTCACCGACTATGATTACGGTTACGATTGTGAAATCGATTACAATTAAAATCACGATTCAGATTTCATAATATAAATGAGGATAATTTTGATCGCAGAATTGAATTCTCCGAAATCATGAGGGATCGATACAACAATTCGCAATTCTTGAGATTGGTAGTATTCTTGGATGAGGTCACTTTCGTTAAGTGACAGTGTGAATAGTCAGAATAATCGATACTGGACACCAGAAAATCCACACTGGATAATGGAACATCATACTTATTTTTCACAAAAACTAAACGTCTGGGCAGGAATTGCAGACAATTAAATTTTAGAGCCATTTTTTATTGAAGAGTCGCTAAAGTATTTGAAATAGCTGGAAAACAATTTAATTCCCACGCTTGCCAGAATATGTCAAATAATAAGATTCCGACATAACGGAAAACTCTCAATGGTATCAACAAGATGGTGCATTACCACCAATAATAGAGTGACCAGCTAGATCTCCTAATCTAATTGCTTTAGATCTTTTATTCTGGGGTTACATCAAATCCAAGATCCATATGAATACATCCAATAATATTGAGGAATTAAGGAAAAAATTAGATTAATTCAACCAAAAAACCTTTATGAGTTACATGTACTTCACATAATGTCAAGAAATAAAACAAATATTTTTAATTTTTAAACGGGGATTGCAGTCATGTGACAGATAATAAAAACTCTTTTTCTGTTCAAGCTTTCGAAACCTTTATTGTTTCCTCATCAGGAACTCTACAATAAATTATATTTAATTAAACTAAGTTATGTAAAAAGTGAAAAGTACTTACGAAAGTGAGGTTAAAGTTAAAGTTACATTCATTGAAAAACTACAAAATCTCGATGAATTGTAGAAAATAACACTAATAATTAACTGCTAATAGTGTACTACCACTACTGTATAAAAATAACAACATTATGAATGGATGACTACAGATCCATATACATTTAAATTCTGAGAATTATAACAGACATCATGTGTATTTTTATGAAGCAAAAAACAACTTAAAAAAAATTTGGATATAAAAACTTGTTAGAGTGAAACAAAAGAACAATGACAGTAGATTCCAACAACTAGATGTCTTATATTTAGGGACATTAATTATTATTCCATAATATACAGGGTGTTTTCATCAATGTGTACATTATGGTTGAAATGTAGTAAGTAAGGATAAATTATTTTTAAGTTGTCAATATCTTTCCTGGCATTAATAGTATATGGTTCTTTGAAAATGTGACACATTTCCAGAAAACTACGTTTGTGATAGTTGATTTAAAGATCTAATATTTGAACGTTATTATAATTAACATTATGATTATGTAATAATGCGTGATTGGCTAAAGTGCAAGACTGTTTATTAAGTCTGATGTCACTTTTGTGGGAAGTTATACGGTCTTTAACTTTCCTTCTAGTTTGGCCAACATATTTTTTGTTACAATCATCACATGGTATGCAATACACTACATTGGACATCGCCAAAATATCGTCTTTATCTTTTAATTTTGAAAAAAGGTTGTTAACTGTTAATTTGTTTTTAAAGGCTAATTTGATATTATTAGATTTAGAAAGTATTTCTTTAAATCTGTGATTAAGTGGACTAATGTACGGAAGTGAGTAGTAAATGATTTGAGGCGGGTTTTGTTGTACTCTTTGAGAATCATGTAACACATTATGTATCGATGAATTTTAACCTCACTGTCGTAAGTATTTTTCACTTTTTACATAGCTTAGTCTAATTATTTATAATTTATTGCATAGTTCCTGATGAAGAAACAATACAATATATATATATATATATATATATATATATATATATATATATATATATATATATATATATATATATATATATATATATATATATATATATATATATATATATATATATATATATATATATATATATATATGTTGTTTTTTCATGTTTTCGCGGGTGGTGAATGTTAAATTCGTTTTCCGGGTATACTCCCGCGTAGGTGATAGGCCCCGAGAGGGGACCTTGGTTGTCTGAACGACGTTTCGGCAGAATCTCATCTGCCATCTTCAGGTTCTAACAGATAACTGCTTACTGCGGCTTCTGGTTACTCGAACTGAAAAAATTTTTTCAGTTCGAGTAACAAGAAGCCGCAGTAAGCAGTTATCTGTTAGGAACCTGAAGATGGCAGATGAGATTCTGCCGAAACGTCGTTCAGACAACCAAGGTCCCTCTCGGGGCCTATCACCTACGCGGGAGTATACCCGGAAAACGAATTTAATATATATATATATATATATATATATATATATATATATATATATATATATATATATATATATATATATATATATATATATATATATATATATATATATATATATATATATATATATATATAAATCTTATATTTCCACAAAAATAATGGTAAGATAAAATTATAAAATACGTTAATTTACTGAGAAAGGTTTGCATTGCAGTGTTGTAAAACGATACATAAAATTTAACAAAATCTCACAAGAGAGTGGTTAAATTAAAACATTATTCCTTAATATAACAAATTTGAAGGGACCAGGGTTAAAGTATTAGAGATTGTTGGATAAATGAAATATATCCTTGCACAATCTCTTGTTACTTCTGCACATAAATTTGAAAATTTGTTGGAAACTCGGTCGGAAACATAACCAACATTCTTAGAAAATAATTTAACTAATACATTAATTTCAATGCGGCCATTTATTTCTGAATCACTTTAATTAATTTGATTTACGAGATGGTATCCTTTTAATTTTGAAACTTGAGATTGCAGTTTGTTGATAGCACATCGCGTACAAGTTATTAATAGCCTTTCCCAGTTTTCAGAAGCGCCATTATTATATCTCGTTGTCAGTAACAGTAACCTAATTTTTATTGTAAAGCTACGACCCTTCATGGCCATGTCGGAATATACTATAGTATTTCAAACTGAACAAGATTATATAAAATTAAACAACAGGAATAAAGGGATAGAAATTATATAGGTTGAACCGACTTGTGAAGTTTTGTGACAAGAACTTTTTAAATACAGCAATTTCACAAATAGAAGCTTGTCGAAAATGCTAATTTTCAACAATGTTGGTGACCACAAAAGCATTAGGTACATAAATAGGTATGGATAAACAAAAGATATGTGTTTTTATAAATTTAAAACATTGGTAATTAATATTCACCTAACTTAATACAATTAAGTATTTTTTTTTAATACACATTCTACTGCTGCTACTGACAAGTTATGATTTTAAATTGTCAAATATTATCACATACTGCTATGTATGAGGATGATGGTTTGCAACATGAATCCCTTAAAAATTCATGAACACATATTTTATTATCAATAAATCGCCGATTCATGTTGAGGTTCTCGCTTTACTTCTGTATTTAGTTAGACCAAAAAATCTGCTTTATTTGTTTTTAAGATAACTAAAATAAGTCCAAAGAACTATGATCAGTCCCCTCTCACACACCATTGGCTAAAGTCTCGTAAGGATAGTGGAGAAATGTGACTAAATTGGATGAAGTAGTAAAATACATTATTACCCAGCAATTCCGAATTTCTTGTAATAAAAGGATAAGAATTTCGATGTGGCCACAGTCCAACTAGTGGTCTTCTGAAAGTTACAAATGATATAATTAGTGGTATTGACAATGGTGATAATTCAATTTTAGCAATGCTGGACTATGAGGCGTTCGATACTATTAATCATACATTAATGCTATCAGAAATAAAATTCTATGGTTTATCGGTATGTAATGCATTGAAATTTTTATATTTGTATTTGTCTACTAGAATACACAAACTAATTATAAGTAATTCTAAATCGGGCTTGGGAATTTTAGGATATGGTGTGCTACAAGGATCAATTTTAGGCCCGTTATTATTTATTTTATATACTTCTGATTTTAATAAAAGGTAGAGATCATTTCAGTTTCATTTTTACGCTGATGATACCCAGATCTACTACATTTTTAAGCCCGAGTCAATATTTCAGGCAGATGACATTAATATTGACACTGAACACCTAGTATGACTTTCTCTTAAACCTTGTTTAAAAATCCATGCACAAAATCGGTAGTACAGTATTTGGTAAAAATATGGAATTCATGTATAATAATCTTAACATTTTTGTAGAAAACCATAAATTATCATTTCAAACGAATGTTAAAAATGCATGGCTTATGTAGATTTAAGATTATTTCCATATGTAAATAATGTACTGAAAAAAAACATATAAAACAAAGAAAGTTTAGTGCCATATCTCCAAATAAAAATCAATTATGCAGCTATGGACACATATTTCGGAGTTATTGTCCCTCATCAGCGTAACGTAGCTAAGGAATTGGATCCTGGATGGGATAGATCAGGAACAAGAACTAATGTAAGGCTGGAAAGTACAGTACACAGTACCCAATTAGTGCATTCATGTTCCCATGTGCCACAAATGGGGCCTCGATGAGCACAGTCAACACACATAGCTCTATGTGTACTGCTTGTTTTCACCTGGTACATACAAACGAAACAAGATAGATTTATTGGGGTTCAAAATAAAACAAAGAAGGTATAGTGCCATATCCCCAAAAAAAAAATATGCAGCTATGTACACGTGTTTCGGAGTTATTGCCTCTCATCAGCATACCGTAGCTAAGGAATTGAATTTAGGATGGGATAGATGTACATATGTAAATAATGTATTGAAAAAAACATATAGTTCATTAAAACTATTATATTCAAATCCACATTTTTTTCAATCAAAAGTTTAAAGCCGAAAAATACAAATTTATAAAATCTTGTATTTTTGTGCAGGGATATTTTGAGTCATCCAATAGCGATTGTTGTTTATTGAGATTTAAAAAGAAGTCGGCAAAATTGTGCCGAAAAGATCATAATTACTTTTAGTGAATAAAGTGTGTGTTCCATCCTGGAATACTGTCCAGTCTCCCCATAATGTTTGATAACTCTTGAAATGATACTCTTGTATACCAATTACGTTAGCCACGTACCTTTGACTTCACCCATCATCAATAAGAGCAGTTATTGCTCTTATGGCCTCTTCATCGGTTAAATGACATGTTAAATATTGTTGAGCATCCATAACGATACAATTTGTCACACAATTTGCACAACAAATTAACATTTTAATTGATGACGTTACTCTATTGTTTTCCATAGATTGCTACTTTAATCAGTTTTTCAGTATATGCATATAAGCTGAAGTCAATAAAAACATGTGTTATAAAACTGTACATATCATTTAATAATTAATTGGATCGAAAAAGAGAATGCTAAGAAAAGATGAGGTTAAAATTGGCTCTAAATTGTAATGTGCTGTTGTCCTGTACACTTCACTAGATGTTAGGAATATTGCTACACTCGATATTCAAGCAAAATTGAATTTTTGCTAAAAAAATCAGTAGCATGGTAACATTTCTAAAGAGTCAACCTATAATTCAGAAAAAGGATTTTCCGAATCGAACAAACGATTCAGAAAAAAACATCAGATTTATAGTAAATTTCAGATAATGCGATAATACTTTTGTGGGGTGTGTATTATTTTATCTTGCGCAAAATGAAACCAGCTATAAAACTAATGAATATTTAAATATTGGTTTAGGCTCTGTGGAACTTGATTTCATTACCATCCCTGAATTCCTTCATGATGAAATATCAATATTAAGTAACGTGCATCCACATATTTCAAATTTATGTTTATTATCTATTTTATGGTTACTATAAAATCACCCTTATACATTTATGAACTTCTCAATTTCACACTACATAATATGTTACATAAAATGTAAGTTGATGTTTTTTTGAGTCCAACTTTATTATGTTCTTAAAGCTTTATAAATAGGCAATCATTTCCAAGTGAACGATTTTTAGGTACCCAATCGCAAGAATTTTAATCGAGCACGGAGGAGTTACTTTGTTTTTATTTCTTTTATGTTCTTGGATTTAAATTAAGGACAAAAATAAATTCCAAATCATTAATTAATTTAACTGTTAAATAAAAAAACTTTAAATCGAAGAATAACCTAAGAGTCAGAGCTGGCACGCGCCTTAACACATAAATACTTTTTTGACCTTAAATCCTTATATCTAAGGTACTTTAGATTTAGAACTTAAATACTTTGCCATAGGATCTAATATATTTGATATAATAATTGATTTAAGATCGTTTTAGAAGAATTTAAGTTCGTTTCGCAAAAATTTAAATCCTTCTATTGATTTAAATTTTCAGGGTGACAAATCATTTTTAAAGTATCTGTATCTAAATCTCTCAGAAAAGATTTAGATCACTTTGAGGAGACGTAGATTATCACATTGACTTGAGTTAGTTTTCTTTGAAAGACAAACGTGTCGATACATGAGATCCGTCTCAGAAAATTTCAAATATTTGAAATGGCTAAAGATAGAAACTATTATAGAATTTAATTACCTTTTATGCATAAGCTATTATTGCCATCTATCCTATAATAACTCACTAATTTATTTATCTAGATCTCATTATATACATGACGTTTTTTCTTTTTTCTCTTTTTTCATTAATAACTAGATAATACGTTTGTACAATATACAGGGTTATTCATTATAAATTACCCACCCCTTATCATCGTTATTATTGCCTATAGAAAAAACGTTTTAAATAAAAGTTGTGTGGTTATGGCTGATTTTGTTAAAATGCTATCAAAAGTAAAGTAGCGTGCAGATTTCAGGGGATACAAAAAAATAATATACTTTTTTAAATGGGATACCCTGTATATTATTAAATTTTTGGAATGATCGTTTGTTCCTGATTTCAAAAATGTACCATATACCGTTTTTGAGGTATTTAACGTCGAATATCTTAGTTAAATTAGTTACTGTAAATATGGAAAAGTTAATATTATTAAAGTGAGCTAAGAAAATGACAACTATTATGTTCGATAAGTGACATTTCTTTAATGAAATAACAAAATGGTTTACAGTGAGGAAGAAAAAGTCCAAATATTTACTTGTTATATACAAAATAACAAAAATAAACGTGTATCAAAAAGAGCATATAGGGTGTTGTATCCAAATCGTCCACCACCATCAGAAAATACGTTCAAAAATATTTACCGAAAGGTGAATAATATCTCCAGTTTTATTAGAAAAAAGCGTGTAGTTCAAGCAAACCAGGAAGAACAGTTAGATATACTACTTCATTTCGAAGGTAAGCCGATCCGCATTTATTCGCGAATAGACTTTTTTTGAAACATTGTATTATTTTTTAGAAAATTCTGAATGTACTATAAATAATGCAGTCAATCAATTAGGTAAAAGTTATTCCAAAATTCAACTTACGTTAAAAAATAACAAGCTACAGACCATATAAAATTTTACCCGTAAAAGTTTTAACAGAGGCTCATAAAAGGAAAAGGCTGGACTTTTGCTGCCAGATAATTCAAAAGTTGTATGAAGATCCCGATTTTTTTACTAAAATATTATGGTCTGATGAATCATCCTTTTCTACGGTAGGAGTTTGTAATACGAAAAATCGAAGGTCGTGGGAAAACAAGCACAACAGAAATAGATTGGTAAAACAAATAAAAAAATCAGGAAGAGAAAGTGTTAACGTTTGGCGTGGAATTTTCAGAAACAAAATTGCACAAAATATTCTTCGGAAGCCAAACTTGATGATATGATTTGGATGCAGGATGGGGCAACTCCGCATAGTGTTCTACCCGTTCATTTGAATAATGTATTCCCAATATGGATAGTGAATAATGGACCTATTAAAAGGCCACCTAACAGTTCGGATTTGACTCATATGGATTAATTTTTTTGAGTATTTCTAAAAAACATTGTCATTAATAATAGTAATAATAATAATAGTATTCAAGTCATTAAAGACAGGACTTAAAATAAACAATCTGAATGTAAATAATGAATCCATTTCCGGTGCAATTACTAATATAAGAAGACGTTATCAATTATGCATTAACAATAATGGTGGACACATCGAACATCTTTTATCGAATCATTTGTTTATATTTAAATTTCCTAAATAAATCTTTATTATTCATTTTGTATGAATATTTAGTTTTTTCTTCCTCGCTGTAAACCATTTTGATGGAATAATCCATGTGGATTAAACTTCGCTATTTTGAATTGTGGTATTATTTTGTCAAACAAAGTCATTTATTCTTATTTTTATGATTAATTTTATTGAGTGGAATGAAAAATAATATTAACTGAAAATTTTTTGTTAATTATTATTTACTAACTTTTACAAATCTTATCACAGATAAGTATAACATATATCTTTTTAAACAATTATTTTCCCGGCTATTTGCCAAAACGCTGAAACTTGGATTACAAAAAAGATAATATGCACATTATGTTCAGTACTACTGACTCAATAATGTTATTTTTAATTTCAACTATTCTGTCTAGTAAAACCAAAAGCAAATAAAACACAAGGTACTCACCAGTTGACACTCACTTTTAGTTTTACTAGACAGAATAGTTGAAATTAAAAATGACATTATTGAATCAGTAGTACTGAACATAATGTGCATATTATCTTTTTTGTAATCCAAGTTTCAGCGTTTTGGCAAATAGCCGAGAAAATAATTGTTTAAAAAGATATATGTTATACTTATCTGTGATAAGATTTGTAAAAGTTAGTAAATAATAATTAACAAAAAAATTTTCAGTTAATATTATTTTTCATTCCACTCTATATTTTAACTTTTATCAAGAAGAGAAGCTTAATTTGTTTTTAAATTATTAATTTTATTATATAAATACTAATTTAAAAAAAATTTGCCCGTTTTTTCCTTTCTTTATATTTTTAGAAGTATATTTTACAGCGGTCAAATTTAAATTCTTTTATCATAAAGACGTTTCTTTCTGTTGGTTACTTTTACCGGTAAATCATACACATTTTATTATGATATAAAGGCTTTAGAAAAATAACCGCGAGCGCCATAAGCTGTACCTTAATTAGACAGACAACAAAACACAAACAGGGTCTGAAGAAAAACTGACAAAACCATGCAATTAAGATAAAGTGCTTCACATTTATTCTAGAAAAAAAACCTCCCTTTAGATTTGCCCTTACTAAGACTTCTGGGTCAAGTTTTAATTGAATAACCCAGTAGTCTGGCGGAGCCGTCGTATTCATTAATCATGGTAACTTAGATGCGAAAAGTGTTATTAAAAATGTCTGCTTTGCTTGATTATAAATCAAAATTATCTGTAAAGATACGTACTTGTGAACTTTATTAATACACACAATTTTATGCACATCATTAAAACTTTGATTCACACAAAAAGAGAAGAATATTAATACTAAGTATGGTTAAAATCTATAATTTAGGGTATTAAAAGTCTAATTCCACCGGGTGTCAACGAGATCATGTATCAGTCCGCCAATTTTTTTTTTAAATTGGAATAAAATTTTCAAATTTAAAACTGTAAAAGAAGTAAATGGGTTTATTTTTACGAACATATATTATCAATACCACTTCCGGTTGCATCGGAAATGCCTTCAATTGTGAATTTTTAAATAATTATATTGTAACATATTCTGATTATGCATAAAATTTTCTATACAGGGTGGGGCAATAGTGCTTCCGACTCCGATATCTCGAGTTCTATGATAGCTAGAAACTTGATTTAAAAACATAAATGAACTAGACAAAAAAATCTATAACCGGAAATTGTCTTCTAATATACAGGGTGAGCCAAGATGATTCTACAGGTTCAAGTAACATTTTTTAAAATGAAATGCCATATATATCAGAACAGGTTTTAAACTATCTTCCAACCACTTGGATGTAATGATTTTTTTTTGTTGAAATTATACCATTTACACGTGTATATTAAAAAAATCACTACAATCACAACTATTGATTTTAGGAAGAGATATGTTAGTACCAGTTATGAGACATTTGTGTGATGACACCATTTTGAACTAAACTAAACCAACTTTTTAAACTAAATTTTCTCAATTTTTTTCAAATGGAAGATTTTTGGACGATGTAATGTAGGATTGAAAAACGAACATTTTTTGATTATTGTGATAAGCGTGTTACATGATGCCCATAAAAACGTCACACCAACAACAATCCAAAATTTGAAGGAAAGGAAAATAATGCTTTTAGAAGTATCACTCCAGCAATATTATAAACAGTAGAAACCTCATTCCAAACACGCATAGAAATATGTATCAATCAAAATGGCAACATGTGAAGCACTTTTTATAATATCTTCTCTTAAATTACAAAAATAAAATATATTTTTAGATTTTATTGCTGAATTTTTCAGTTATTTTTCAATAAATCGAAAATGGTTACAAATAGCCATAGAGAAATACGTAAAAAAAATGTTCGTTATTCAGTTCTACATCACACCGTCCAAAAATATACATGGTGTTCCATTTGAAAAAAATTGAGAAAATTCGAATCAAATAGTTGTAAATTTAAAAATTATTTTTGGCCACCCTATATACTTTTAGGAAGTAAAAATGGCTGAAGTCATCACACAGTTGTGTCATAACTAGTACTAATATATTTTTTCTTAAAATCGATAATTATGACTGTGGTGATTTTTTTAACATATACGTGTAAATGGCATAATTTCAACAAAAACATCCAAGTGGTTGGGAGAGAGGCAGTAATAATACAGGAGTGAAAGGAGGCCACAAAGAGGTTTCAAAAAATGTTCTGATATACATGGCATTCTATTTAAAAAAATATTAGTTGACCCTGTAGAATCGTCTTGGCTCATCTTGTATATTCGGAAATAATTTCCGGTTTTTGTTTAGTTTATTTATGTTTTTAAATCAAGTGTCTAGCTATTATAGACCTCAACATATCGAAGTTGGATGCACTAATACCCCACCCTGTATAATAAATCATAATTTTTGACATTACCCTCAAATATGGCGGACTTATTTCAATGTTTTATGAAATTCAAAATTAATAGTTGAAACTATTTGTATAATAGTAATTTTCCAAGTAGGCATTGGATATCATAATATGGTCTATTTTTGATATTTGCCTGCAGTATGAAGCTAAAATTTTTAACTATAATGAAATTTTTTAAATAAATTCAAAATAATTTTTTTCCTGACTTTTGGGAGATAATTACTAATTTTTTGCAAACAGTAACACCTATTTTTTCTTTCCTATAGAAATCGTCATAATTTAAGCTTTAAACTGGTGAGAGTATAACGAGTTTTATTATAAATGAATTTTCGCAAATTTAAAACTTTTGGACTCGTGTGAAAGATTTTTGGAAATAAATGACAATCACATAATATTATTTGAACTCTAAATTTTTAATTAACTAATTGATTGTTGCTCCTTTATGTTTACTGTTTCAATATCCTTTAAAAATGTACACACAAAATGAAAAAGTTGACATGTTGTTAATTTACGGCGAATTCCGAAAAAATTCCCGAGCTGCAGCAATAAACTACGGACAACATTTTCCAAACAGAAAACACTGGCCGCAAAATTATCTCATAAAACTAGAAGCTCAATTTAGAAAAATTGACCCTGTAAATGATGAACATGAAGGGGTAATTAGTAATTATAAACGAGGAGACTGAAGTAAATGTATTAGCCCTTGTTGAAATTTTATATATATATATATATATATATATATATATATATATATATATATATATATATATATATATATATATATATATATATATATATATATATATATATATATATATATATATATATATATATATATATATATATATATATATATATATATATATATATATATATGTTACATTTAAGTACATTAAAGAAAAATTCTTAATACCCAACGATTTTATCTGTTTGTTTCCTGTTTTATATATATTTTATGGTGACCAGGAAAAACTCATAATTAATTGCCCTGAAGATGGTAATACAAATTACCGAAACGTCGGCAAGTTAAAAAAGTAATTATTCCCAAAATAAGGACCCTTACCCAAAAAAAAATTTTCCAGCAATTAATAAGTCGGTCTAAAAACTTTTCTATTACATTAAGCTTTACTTTTCTGCCACTCGATATAGTTTACTCCTTAGTAATATCTACATGACTTGTTGGAAAGCCCCGTGTATCATTCGAACATCATAATTGTAGACACTTAACTTTTACAACACAATTTTTTTCAAAATGGTATTAAGTTATGTTATTAAGGCAGTATAGATGTCGTAAACAGAAAGTCGCGTAATAACATCCCGCTGAAAACTAGTATGTATTGCAGGAAACCGTCCTGAGAGGAGAGATCATTACAGGGGACATAAAATGTCACTTTGGCTGAATCTTATACCTCAACTTCACCGACCAGGAGAAGGAGACGACATTTCTATGAGGCATCATCATTTTCAAGAGGAAGATGATCAGTATTATGATGGTGAGTCTGAGTTAACACCTTCATAAAAAAAGTTGGACGATATGTAATGTGTCGCATTTATTAGATTTACATTTCTACATTTTATTTAATACAAGATTTCAGGACATTCAGGTTTTTTATTTTTCGTCTGAATTATGGTGTATTCCTACCAAGAACTTTTGTTAAACATTTGTTCTTTAATTGTCGGTTTTTTATACAAGTTTTCTAATAGAAACTAGTAATGTTTATTTATAGCATTAAATTAAAAATAATTTTGTCTATAGTGTGTCTCACTTTTCATCATTGCAATTTTTTTGATAGATTTTAATGAAATTTGATTTACTTCTTTTGTTTCAGAATTCGATTAAATTGATATAAAAGAAATATTTTTTGGACGAATGATCAAGAAAAAATTATATATTTGTTTTTACAAAACTTGTTCAGCATGCTCTAAAACCCCTGTAAACCAAATCACATTAAAAAAATATTCACTCTTACAAAAAAAAGTCTGAACCAAGACCACCATAGTCATCCTAATATTCGAGTTATTTATTATCGGATATTTACCAAATTTGGTAAGTTTATAATAATGAAGGTAATAAAGCATGAGACATTTTTTTTTTCAAAATGAAACAAGTATGAAAACTAAATATTTGAAACTCTATAAGATGTTATTTTTAAAAATTCATAAAACAGCACATTTGATACAAATTTTGCTGTCTGATAGCAAAATTCAAGGTATTGGTCAACAGAAAACCCACACTGATTTATAAATCGTAAACGACAAAACTCCGAAAAAGTAAATATCTGATGCAAAATTTTAAATGGAACCTTAATTGGAGCACTTTTTTAATTACATCTCAAATAGTGAATTTTTTAAGTCATGAATTTCGGAATTAAATTTTTTCTTGTACGCACCCTCTCAACAGGATCCCTATTTCCAACTAGACGGACAGAAATGGGCTAAATAACAACTTATCTATCCCTTGGGTTGGCCGAAATAGTCCTTTAATTGCATAGCCACCTAAATCACCAGACGTAACCCCTACAGTTTTTTTATTTTTTTTTTGGGATACCATTAAAGTCAATAAAAATAAGCCTCACAATAAAGCTGAATTATTTGAGTGAATTAGTGAAGCGTGTAATGAAATAACAATAGATGAAATTTTTCTGTATAGGAATGAATATTTGTTAATGAAATTTGATATGCAGAAGTTTAAGGGCATGCCGAACAAGATTCTGTAAAATCCAAATACTCTATCTCAATCATTAAGATAACTTCTAAATTTTTTCAATTTTCTTTTGCTCATAGTAGTAGTTAAATTTGAAAAATATTAATTTAATCAAAATCTAAAACTAAAAAATTGAACCAACTTTAATTGAAATCGATCAATAAATGCCAATACATAGCAGTGCAAAAGTGAGACACATTGTATATAGTCCAAGAATATATGTGTTATATTGAAAGTCTGCAATAGAAATTATTATCAGTATTGCAGGAAAACGTAACCATATACAAATATTACGCCATTTGAAACCTAGGAAATAATTTCCTTTTTAGAAAATTTATAGAAAAAATGTGTTTATCTTTTAAGGTTCTCTAGGTAAAAATATAAACATAAAAGATCATTAATAAAATGTGTTTCAATAAGAGCACAAGATTTGAATTGCGCGCCAGTTTGGCTGTCATGATGTCACAAGATTATGACTTGCCAGATCGATAGGAGATAGATGGGAGTTAGTAAATATGGATCATTACACGATAGAACAATGCGTACTGATTTTTAAACATTATTATCAAAATGGCAAAAGTTTTATTACCACGGTTCGTAAAGTGCGTCCAATTTTCGGTCGAAATAATGTTCCTCATTTATCTTCTGTGAAAAGAATAATCAAAAAATTCGAAAGTACTGGTTCGGTTAGTGATGTGAAACATACGACACGAGCTCGTCGAGGTTGTTCAGAACAAAATATCACGGCAGTTCGCGAGAGCGTGGCCGATAGTCTATGGACGTCGATTGGTCATCAAGAATTTGACGTTACAACAACCCCTCTTCAGCGTATTCTCACTAAAGATTTACATCTCCGTGCCTACAAAGTCCAATTGACTCAACAACTTCTGCCAACATACCATGCACAGCGAAGAGAGTTCACCAATTGGATCCTTGAACAACAAGAATGCCGATTTTGCGGACAAAATCATTTTCAGTGATGAGGCCCATTTTCACCTCGATGCGCGATGGCTTCGTTAATAGGCAACACTGCCGCATTTGGGACTCTAAAAATCCACGAATGATACATGAGAAAGCAACGCATCCAAAACGTGTCACTGTTTGGTGAGCATTGTGGTCTGGAGGAATCATTGGGCCGTTTTTCTTCGAAGACGAGGCAAGTAATGAAATAACAGTGAATGGCGAATGTTATCGTGCTATCCCAGTTTTTGTGCCTCAATTGGAAGACAGTGCTCTCGACGATATGTGGTTTCAGCAGGACGGTGCCACTTGCTATACCGCCCGTGAAATATTAATGGTCTTGCACGAGTCTTTTCCTGATCGTGTCATCTTTTGGTTTGAGGACCAGAATTGGTCGCCACGCTCTTGCGATTTAACACCTTTGGACTTTTGGCTGTGGGGTTATCTGAAGTCACAGGTTTATGCCAACAAGCCCGCGACCACCAAAGTATTGAATGCCGAAATTAGACGCTATATCAACGAAATAGCGCCACATGTATCCAACATCGTTATTCAAAATTTCGCCATAAGAGTACGCATGTGCCAGTAAAGCCGTGGCGGCCATTTATCTGATGTATTGTTCCGTAAATAATTCCCAAATGTCTACATTATAACTCAATAAATATTTCAATACTTTGCTACAGAAAACCATGTTTTATTGAACCTTGAAATATTGCGCTCTTAATGAAACACCCTTTATTTCTATAAAATTGGTTATCAATCTTGTATACCCAATAAGCAGTTATTGAGCATTTTATTTTTTATTTTCCCGCAAAGGAAAAGTGTCACTCTTGGTTAAAAATGTGTCCATAATATAGAAAGTTAATATAACAATATAAGACCAAAATCAAACTCATATTTTCCTAACACTGACGTAGTTTTCCACGAAACACCAAAATTATTTATATTGCTCTCAACGCGCGTTTCGCCAACCAAGTTGGCATCATCTGGAGATGATTAAAACTATTTTAATCAACTCCAGATGATGTCAATTGCTTTGGTGAAACGCGCGTCGTGTGCAGTATATAGTGCTTTGGTGCTTCGTGGAAACTACGTCAGTGTTATCATCACATCAATGGTTCCAACCCATTCCAGGTCATACTTTCCTCGCTGCATGATTGCAGATACCTATACAAAAAATAAGCACATATAAAAAAAAACATTGTTCATCAAAGCAAAACAGAGACAAGCATCAGCTCAACTGTCAGATTCCTAGTAAATTCAGTGTGTCTAGGAAGGGAAGACGAGACTTTATTCAGCAGCAGCGAATACATCCATCGCGTAAGTTTATCTGATCGACAAAGTTTCATGCTACTGGTGAATCCGATATAAAATTGACCAGCAAAACATGCCTTGAAATTGCATCAGTCGTAGAATATCGATTTTTTCATCTAACCGTTGTCTTTACAGATTCAAACATGTCTCTTTGCTTACTACATTGTACAATGACATTGAGAGGTAAGTCAAAATATCAAAATTTAATACCTGTGATCTTCGACAATGACTTGGATATGGTCTGCGTAAGCTAGTAATCCATGCCTTTTTCAACTTCGACAATATTTCTAGACTTTGTGGGACTCGAAAGCAAAAGGCATTTACAAACTAGTAATAAATAATATAAAACTTCTGCAGTCGCGGATCACTTCTGTTCTCCTTACACAACTTTTTTATCTTACAGCATTGGTTGGAAAATTGCAATGCTTACAATTTTTGCTGCTTATCGAAATAACATACTGACTAGTCTGCGTCACCAAACTCTAAGAGAAAAAAATTATTGCTGCCAAACGTTTTGTTATATTTCATCAAATCTGTCACAATATATTACGGTTTGGGTTTATTATAAAATGGTCATTGTAGATAGAAGAAAAGACTCTTAATCTATATAACTTGGTGTGAAAGGTGAATAACAATGTCTACTGCTAATATACATATTTTATGATCTGCATCGTGCTTTACCATCAGTATGCCACTGTAGTTACGTGACATTATGATTTGGTATGCGTTGTAGCTGTATGAAAAATGCTCATTAAGCTATTGTTCTTAATTATTAATTTATTAACAAAGTAGTCAATAAGTATTATTACCTGAACATTCAATCAAGGAATCTACGGTTTGAGATGTTTGTGTAAATAGCAGACACATAACAATATTATTTGTTGTATTCCTAATTGAATCTTAAGTTATTAACATCTATCCAATCATAAGATAGATGGAGGCTAACAAGTTACATGATTTCTTCTAAATAATTTTCATTCGTGGTAATTTCTATTTACAGTTAATGACCAAAATGAATTTGAAGTTTAAGCTATCTTATAATTTTTAAATAGGTTCCGTTCGTCCTCAAACAAAGGAGAAACCACCACTAGTCCATATAATTGCTCCACCACCTACAGTTACAACCGTACGTGTGCCTCCAGCCAGCACTTCACCTACTCCACCGCCCCCGAAGTCAGATACAGCGTTGCAGGTATGAAGTCTCAGTTGTATTTTACTGGAGGGACATTCTCTCTGTTATATGGTTTATGCAGGTAACAGCTATTATGAAAAAGCTATACATTATTGTGTTTTATTTCTTCTACGTGATATTTTAGTTGACCAAATAATAGAGGAACTGGTACAAATACGGGCTACCATTTTAGTTGTGAGCTTTGAACTTCATATTCTTTGTTAAAACTGCAAAAATCTGGCAACTGGCAACTGACATTCAATTTATTCTGTAACATGATGTTAAAATGATTTTTCAAGTATTGCGAAAAAGTATCTTTTTAATAGCTCATAAATAAAACAATGCACTTCTATTACTTTGACCAACTATGCTACAAATATGGGTTGGTATATAATTTTGACACAAACTGCATAAAATGAAAGCACCAGAAGACTAAAACACACAAATAGGCAAAAATAAGTTTATTTAAAACAAATTCTTTAAAACTAAATTATAAATTATTGTATCTTAAACCTAGCAACACAAATCGCAAACATAAAAAATAAACAGAACAAACTCTATTTAAATTTTATTTTAAAATCTTTGGCAAAGTTAGGAACCAAAATCGCATATAGTGTTCATTTTCAGCACTGGAACAGACTACATCAACCTATTTGTCCCGTGTTTATGGGACCACCTGTATATTCACTACAACTTTTATTTAAAACATTTTTATCTAAATCAAAAAATAAACGAAATATATGAGTGCGCCTTTTCGTTGGATAACCCTGTACAGGCAGCCATTTTATAGATCGCGACGCATACAACTAAAATACCACGATAGCCCGTAATAAATGCCTAGCCCATATTTGTACCAGTTCCTCTAATAGTCCAAGCGGTCCTACCTGATAAAATGTCATACCAAAACATAATTAAATCAATAATACAGTGGTACATGAATACTGTACCAGAGATTTTTTAAACTGCTATGGTCGCAAGTGCAAAAATCAGGTCACCTCCGGTTTGAAAAAAACATGTCTTGCCAAAACATAATTAAAACAATAATACAGTGGTATATGAACATTGTGCCAGAGATTTTTTTAAACTGCTATGATCACAAGTGCAAAAATCAGGTCACTTCCGGTTTGAAAAAAAAACATGTCAGGCCAAAACATAATTAAATCAATAATACAGTGGTATTTATATGAACACTGTGCTACAGATTTTTTTAAACCTCTATGATCGCATGTGAAGAAAATTAGACTACTTCCGGTTTGAAAATGTTTTCTTCACCTACTTCAAGGAATATCCAAATCATACTTATATAGGGAAATAGCGAGGGGTCAGAAGTATAATAAAAACTTGGTATGCCATCCTTTACCTTGTCGTAAACTTATAGCATGAAAGGGTATTTTTGAGGCCATTGACCTATGTCATGCATGTGCTGTCCGAAATTTTTCTATACCGATCGAAAATTATTCTTTATTCAACTGCATTAGCGTGCCATTGCTGAGGTGGCGGAAAATATACGACAGACTATTTTATTATGGTCTTGAGTGCTTAGTACTGATAACTCTTTTTTTTTCTTTATTTTATTACAGTTTATTACCTTTACCAAAAAATTTGATTTTGCTTAAAAATAGCATATCTTTATTACAAGGAACATGTTAGTCTCTCATCCTGGTTTTAAAATGGTTTGTTTTTATTAATATGTTTTTTAAAATATACTAAAGAAAATCATGTTCTATTTAGGCGACCACTACAGAATGTCCTCCAAACAACACAGTTCTCGTCCCAAGCCAAAACAAGAACTCTAATAACAATCTCCTTAGGAAACTCGCATCCAGTCATTATCAAAGTTACACTACAGCTCTTACAGTTACTATAGCTGTTGGTTGCTTCCTTTTACTGCTAAACATTCTTATTTTTGCTGGAATCTATCACCAGAGAGATAGAGGGAAGAGCAAAAAGAAACAGAAGGAAGAATTAGCTGAAGCAGGTAAACTTTCTTACATTCTATACGTTAAGGGTAGGATCTATCAAATAGTCTTAAGATTAAGGATTAACTGTGAAAAAATTTGCGCATGTCAGAGTATGTGCCACTGAGTTTTAGAAAATATTGCCGGAGTAAACATATAGAACACAATAATAAGTTCTACAGCCGTGTTTTTTAAAAAATCACGCATCCGTGGGTGCGTGAAATGCATAGCGCAATAGCTCGAAGTCTCAGAAACTGAATGATCGAATATTATATGTTTACGTTTTGTGCTGTTGTGACGTTCATCTTGTTAATGTAAACACTGAAACTCGCATTATAGAAGCATGTAATCACTTAGAAGTTGAACGATAAATTTTATATATTTACGTTTTGTGTTGTGACGTCCATTTTGTGAAGGTAAACACTAAATCACACATTGTAGTAATATGTCACTTTCAATAACCACCCAAGTGCTCTCATGCTATTGCAATTTGCGTGTCGCGTACACACGTATGCGTGGATTCTTAAAAAATACGGCTTTAGATTTCAGGACAAAAAACAACCTGCATGTTGAACTGACCCTTACTTTATGAAAATCGTTGTTAACACTGATAGAAATAAAACAATTGTTTTATACAATCAAAAAACACTGTATGAACCCCCCTCCCTTAACTATTATGCCAATATCTAAGAAAACTTTTATATTTTTCTTATTATATCGATATTGTTACATTATATAAAAACAAAGCTTCTAGCTTCCTCATTAACTAATTTTAATCGAAAATTCTTCTAAAATGAAAACATTACTATTTTACGAGGATGACTGCATACAAGAAAAAAATATTCCTGAGTTTATAGCTATATTATTTTTCAGGTAGTTGCAGTAGTTCATCAGGAGATGCATATGAAAAAGCTTACGAATCCCGACAAATGGCGACATACGAGTGCAACAAAAGCTATCAGAGCACTTTCGAGAGAAAAACAATGCCAAATTACATAGGAGAATACAGCTGTGATAAAAGGTCTCTAGCTGACGTCCAAATGACTGAACTTCCTCTCCAGGAATTTAACTCCTCGCCTCCTCCAGCTAAACGTCCTGAAGGCAACTCCCATAGCCATCCCCCGGACGTGACGAGCACTAGCCAGGATGTGCAACAAAATGTCATAAGTCCAAGTATTCCTGAACCTCCTCCACCCCCCAGGGGACAACCACCCTTAGGGACAAATCAAACTGGTATATTAAGGCCGCACGGGGCTCCTACTACCCCGGGGACTATGAAAAAACGCGTCCAAATTCAAGAAATTTCTGTATGAGTGTCAGTTTATGTTTTAATATAAAGTGGACTAATCAAATTTTTAATAAAAGAAAATCAAAATCATATCTGACTGAATGATGATTTGAAAAATAGAAAAATGCACTGTGATTGTCATAACATTTATTGTCATAATTTTTCTATTAAAGACTGTTAACTAAGGTTTACTCATTTTGCTGGCCAGAGTCGTGTTTTCACTGTCTTAATAACTGTGATATTTTTATTAGATACTTAGTTTGGACCCAGAAAATTCACCATCTTTAATAGATTATTTCCACTATATTTACTCGTAATAGTGTAAGAACATTTTAATATAATTACACTTTTCGTTACTTAGATTAAGTTGCAAAATGGAACTAAATATTGACAATTTACGTAGAAAGCAAACATTTTTAAATAGATATAAACTGAAATAAATTCTTTTAGGAGATTTAAAAAACGTAATTAAAGTTTTGATGAAAAGTAGACTAACAAATGTTTTCAAATCAACTTTGTATGACGCATTGGTTGCTATTCTAAAATCCAGATTGAGACATCAAAATGACATAACTGAAAATTTTATGATTTTCGAATTGGGAAAAATTAAAGAATGGTCTTGTCATCGTACATTTTTATACAAACACACTTAAGAGGGTTAATCGAATCAGTGTTTGTAAGGTGATTTTTTAAAATTTATTTCTTCCATACGGTTTGGTCAAATTGCACCAAATTTGGAGGATCAGTAGTTGAAAGTGTACTAGAGGGTACATGTATATCTATTTTAATTAATTTTGACTATATGTAGGGAAAATTTATACTGTAATTATAAGTGAAATTTGAACGTGATTAGCTCATGAATTATGATATCAATCGGTAAAATTCGAGGTAAAATTCATACATGTCTTCTATAATGAATCTTCATAATTATGCTCAGCAAGTTTCAAACTTTTAATTCCGTACTATTTGGTTAAAATGAATTTTCTAAATAAGTATCTTTGTCACTACAAATGGAGCAAGGAAGTGGTACCACTATCGAAAATCGCACCTCAATGAAGTCGGTGAATAGAACGTCCAGTGAGGGTATAGTCAAGAGCAAAATTATTCAGCGGCGCAAGTATAAAATCTTTCTAGAGAGTGACACAGCTATCCGAAGCTTTTTCCCGATTAGGCCCCTTTCAACAACTACAATTAAGGGATATTCACATTATCCTGACATTCGCAAAAATATTTATTTTTCAAAATATCTAAAAACAATCAAGAAAAATAATGCTGAATATTGCCGTATAATATGACCTACACATGGTATTTGTCATCGCTTCCTTTTGCAACCCTTGACCAATTCATAACTGGTGGGAGGCTATACGATTGCTATACGATTTACGTCAGTATTTACTAGACCGCGTAAGTGGTGCGTATCTAAGTAAAATCGTGTTATTGTTTTAAATGTTTGTGTTCTAGCTTGGGTTCATGGGTTCATGCTTTTTAGTGATTAAAACACTGGATGATAATAAAATAAGTATATTCACGACACTGAATTAAATTTGAGTTGCTTACAATAATAAAACAATATTAACAATTAGAGACACAGTAGCGCCTTAAGCTTCTTAAGATATCAGCGCCTTAGGTTACTTAGCACTCACTGAACTTAAATCTAAAGAACGTGGCACTGGCGGCACTATCCACACTAAAATACTAAGCATAGATCTCTTAAAAGACGCAGAAGGCAACAACCATATATGGCAATCAACGATTTATGTATTTGGATTTTTGATTGCATTTAACTGTTACAAATGGCGAATTTTTCTAACATTGATTTGTCGGTGCTTGAAAATACGACCTCCATAGATTATGGAAGATGCTGACGACATATTGATATTGTACATACTCCGTATACACGATGCAATAAACAGTACGTCGCACAGTGGGGTATTTGCCTCGAAAACCTGGCCAAAACTATTTTGATACAAATTAAGATTATTTATTGCCTTGCGATGTAAAAAGAGTGTTAAGGTACTCTTGTAGGGATAGTTAACACTTACTTTACCTGAATAGTAATTCTCAATAGTCAAGAGCACTTCTAAGAAGGCAGCTAATAGATAATTTCCCGTAATTATTGCAACTGCCTTATAATAATTGTTTTATAGTGGTTATTTAAGTACTATAACCCATTTAATTGTTACCTAAGAACCATAGCTATTGGTTAGTTATTGTAGTTAATATGATTAAGGCCCAATTTTACAATAGATAATTATCTCTTAATTAAAAACTAATTTGAGGTTTTTATGATATGTTACCATGGCAAATAACTTCAAATTAGGTCTATTCATCAATAACAATTGTAAAATCGGCCCTTAGTTTATAGTCAATGAGAAGAAAAAAATTAAAACACAAAATAATTACTACAGGGGGTTTCAAGAAGTAACTATTTATGTGATAAATATTTTACAGTTTTGTGCATAGTTATTGTACAGTTTCTTATTCAGGTTCTTCCCAAGAGTCTTCATCGAAAGATTCTTCATCTAAAGATACTTCCGAGGATTCTTCACTTTCTTCCTCGGAACTTGCTTCTAAAGAAGGAAGAAGCATTTCTATTGTTTCTTTTAAAAAATGCTTTAGTTTTTTTTCTTGGGATTGGTCGTATGCTTGATAACAACGGATCTGAGGTTAGTAAGAGCCTGTTAATAATATCCTGGTTGCATGCACTTCTCGAAAATTTTCTAGCGTAATTTAGGCGGTAGGAACGGAAGTGCTTATTCCTCGCTTCCGCTGCTTCTACAGACATTTGTCCTATTGGCAAAATGGCTTTTTCTACTACAGTTGGGCCATGAATTAAGATTTTGTGGAGTGTGGGTGTCATTGGATACCAAGAGTATAGTTGTACATATAGTTTAGCTGTATCCATACAATAATCGGCAAACTTTTGGGTGTCAATTCTGTGTCCGCTTGATATTGCTTCTAAAACAACCTTCAACCGATAAATCAATTGTGCGTCCACTCCTGTAATTTTCGCCGATAATTCGGGATCCAGAAAAAATCTTCTACTTGTATTTCCATCATTGCTGTTTCCGAACCCAGGCTTAGGAACATCTACAATAATACCTATCCTGCTTTTAAACTCCTCTTGAATTTCCATTTTTCTTTGTTTGGCTAGGTTTTTCTCACTTTCAGTCCTCAATTATCATTTTTTTATGGATAGCTTATATGACAAATGCAACAAGCTTTCGAATAACCTTATTCTAGCGTGCAAAATTGACAGCCCAAACTGAAATGTGCTTTGATCGACTTTTCTCGTTTTTGATAAGTCATTAAACTCTTTCCAGGTAGCTCCACAGATATAACACTTCATTGTTGATGTAGTACTCGTAACAGCATTACATACCTTGGCATCGATCATTGTTAATATCATCTCGTGTTTTACAGTCACGTTTTTAATTCCTTCAATTTGTGTTTCTTTTAAGCCACTGATTTTTGTCTGCATATAATTTACTTCTTCTCTTGTTATGTCCGAGGTCTCTTTCACGAATCTTATCCTCATTGGTCGACAATATCGAGGAGAAGCAGGTGTGGGATTTTGCCATATAACTTTATTGTTATTTTTACCGCAAACTAATCGTAATGGTACTAGGGAGCATTGAAATATATTGGCATCTGAATCGGAATTGTTTTTAAATGTCTGTTTAAACTGGACCTGTTGTGATCCATCGCATCCCCACTTGGTTATTAGTTGCAACGTGCTACATTCACTTTCATTTAATGTTTGAACTACATCTTCTAAATAGAGTAACAATCGAGTAGCGGTATGGTCCAATAAATCTTGCAAATTAATTTCAGCGTAATTTTCTGTTACTATGTAGGATTCTGGAACAGGGTAACAATCTTGTTTGGCTTTCTGTAGCAATTTATAACAGGGGTAACTATTTTTATCACTGCTTCTAATGATATCATATTGTCTTCGTGACAAACCTGAAAATAAATAAAGCAATGAGTAAGATGCTAATGGATTCCGAACCCATTCAGTATATAAATGAAAATGTTTTTAAAACCTTACCTGCTTCAACAAATATGCATAATGCTTGTAAAACTGGTAATTGCCATTGTCTTCCCTGTAGACTACTAAAATATGCATTTCTGTACTTTGCTGCGCGTTTAGGAGATTCCATAATTTCTTGCAGAACTTTGGATGCTTCAGTTTTCCCAGAAGCTTTTAGCTGCATCGGGGTGGCAAAAATGAGTTTGTCCGTCTCTACTGCCTTCCGAAGACCTTCAGTTTTTCTTCTTTTACTTCGTTCACTTGCAGTACTGAACGATTTTGATGGACGCCCCCCCGCTCGAGGGGTTACCACTGAGGGTATATGAAAAGTTCCTTGTAGCCAAACTTCATTATTTTTTATAAATATTTCATTTTTCCTATGCGCATTCACCCACCTCTGCTTAAATTCCGTTTTTATGTATGAAATTCTATGTTTAAATTCTTTTCGTTGTTCCTTGGTGTAATTTTCTTTACCAAGCAAAAATTGCTCCAAATGCTCCAATTTTTCATTAATGTTGCACTCTGATCGTTGTTGCATAATGTTATACAATTGCATTCGAGTCATCAGTTTGACTCCTGAAGGCCCTAGAAATAAATAATATAACTTATTAGTCAATAAAAAAATATACAAATAGTAATCAAAATGGAAATAACTAAAAAAAAAAATACTATTCACACGGTTCCGCAATCATTTTTTTTTTCCATCAGAAACGTAAAGCCTCACAGTTCATAGTTATCCAAAGAAAACCACCCGGACTCACCTGGAAACATAACGAAAGGCTTTGCGAAACCACAATGTTAAAAGTAAATTAATTTTTTTTTGCTATGTTCAAAGTACAATAATTCTGGACATGAGTATTAAAAGGGCCAATATCCATTTTCATTGTTTTGAGATATTAGTGCGTAAAATTTTAATTTAGTAATTAGTAATAATTACGTTTTAAAAGTGTAAGTATTTATTTATTTTGATGAAAGCCTGGATAATACTTCAAAATAATATAATTTTTATTTAAGTTATGTTATTCGTCAGAAGTGATATTTTGGGTGGATTCTGTGTTTACTTTGGCCATTTTAATTCAAAACTCTTTGGAGATAAGCCTTACACTGGCAATGATATATCAGAAAGCATTAACACTAGGAGATTGGCCTTTTTTGTATCGGTAGTATTTAACTGGGGTATTTTGGTGATGGTTATATCTCAAAAGCGGCAAAATTGGAGATTGGCCGTTTTAATACTCAGGTCCAGAATTATTAATACAAATAATATAAAAGTAAGATATGTTTAAAAACATTGTCTACATACCTTGTTCGGAAGCGTCCATGCTATATTTACTTTATACGGTGTCTTTAAAATGCGAACTAAACACTAAATAGAAAGATATATCACACAGCGATATGAAACGATAAATGTACACTTCACAAAGGCTAACTTTGAACTGACTTGACCAAGTTATGATTATTATAATAAACGAATAAATGACAGCCCATTATTCCCCACGCTTCTAACGCCCTCTACTAAAAAGTTGGTGAGGGTATGGCAGTTTTGAGAAAATCGAGTTTTGGCCAGGTTTTCGAGACAAATACCCCACTGTGCGTCGTTCGCAATCGTTACTATAATAATTGCTGTAGATGTTGATCTTCTAACTCTTATTAAAAAAAGAAAAAGTTTTCTGACTCCATCTTGCCAATATGACGATGCTGGCGGCTACTCTACGAAGTTGAAAAATTGGTGATATTAACTGCAAATTTCCAACTTTTTTTCATTCAGCAACTATACCTATAGCCCAGACTACTTCGACAATTCGATTTAATTTTTTTAATAAAAGAATATTGTGTCTTTGTAATAAATAACAGCAAATGGAAAGTTGAACAGATGGAAATATCTACAATGAACGAACCTCAATAACTCACTTGTCGATAATGTACTAAATCATTCTCTAAAATACGAATTTATTAAAGGGAACCGATCATTTTTTATGCAAATAGAATAATTTTTAAAGGCATTTATTTGGAAGCGGTGAAAGATTGGCAATAAATATCGTTCTCACTTCAGTTTGAGTAGACCTATAACAATTATGCGACATATTTTTCAACACATTTTTTAGCTCTTAACATAATGGATTTTGCGAAATCTGGAGTTTTATATTATAGTCATTAAAATGAATACTCATCAATCACGTTAAATTATTTATAAAGCATGGCCTCTTTCCTCTTTTCCTGCTAAATGATAAATTACTAAATGGGCTAGGTGAGAAACAAACTTTTAATGACATATACTGTTGACAAAGAACATCTTGTTCCTTCAGATTAAACGACATTTATTGATTATGGCATAATTTTATTGCAATAATTTAATATACAGAATCTTTTAACTGAATTGTTTTATCGTCACTGATAAAACAGTCCAGTACCAAGTAAAGGTCTAAAAAATTTAATATCTGTTAAATAATCGAATAAGTAGAATAATCCATAATTACGAGGTTGGTTCAAATATTTTTCATAAATTTAATGTTTTGATGTTAATTTATTTACAGTAACCATAGCACAACCGTTGTTCAGCTTGATTTAAAATAACACTCTAGTAGTTTAAATTTTCACACTTATGCAACACAAAATTCACACACGCAATTGGAAGGTTCCATATCTAATGATAGATAAATTAATAAAAAAATTTATTTGAATAAAATAAATTATTTTAAACCTGTAAACATTGAAATTTATGATCAAATACTTATTATTACATAAGTGTGAAGGGAATTTTAACAGTTATAACATATTTACAGTAGTTGCATATTATCAATAACTGAAAATAATAATTTACCGCTAAACATCTGGATGGTGGAGTAATTACTCCTTATCGAATGTAGGAAAACTTCATTTTGGACAGTGAAAATATAACAGGGGGGGATTAAATCTGGAGAGTTTGAAGGATGTGGTATAATTTTAATAACCCATTTATCAATTATTCCTCGAGGAGTAAGTAGCCATTCGTGTTTTGATATGATCAGGTTAATTGTTTATTCATCTCGGACGTTAAATAGTAAAATTTTACTCAAAGTTGACTTTAAATTTCGTTAATCCAAGTTTGCTCAAAGTCAAGTGATAATTTCAAATTCCTTTAAGTAAATGTCTCTTAATGAAAATAAATAATCAGTATTTCATATAAAAGAATAATTTTCCCTATGAAATTAACTGTAAGGTCGTCCTGGAACTAATTTTTAACATACTGTATTCCATGATATTCATATAACATAGCTTATAAAATATTCGCCTCAATCAGGGTAGAAAAGTTTAAAAAAATGCCGCCATTTTAAAAATTTTAGTTTTTTCTAACTTGAACAAAAATGGCAACGAATCTGTAAATTAACCAAGAGACAAAACAGTATGGAGCATCAAATTTGATATTAAGTATTTTTCAAATTTCAAAAAAATTAAAATTTATAAATTTACTGCGTTTTTTTTATTAATTGTTGATCATTTCGCGCAAGTTATATACAAAATAAGAGGTTTTTGATGCTCTGTCTTCGTTGTCTTTTGTTTAATTTTCATAATTACCTATTAGTTATCGTTTTCACGTAAATTACAAAATACTATATTAAAAATTAGTTCTGTCTGGGTGATTCTTTAACAAATATATTCTCAAGTTGATTATGAGAAAAATATATTGCTTTCAATGGTGAATAAAAAATACTTTTCGACTTAAAAATAGTTATTAAAAATTTGACGTGTGTACTAGTAGTGCGAAAATAAAATGATTATGTAAATGTTCGCCGTAATTATACTGAACAATTTTATTTCATAGATTTTTTCACAAATTACAAACAATTACATACTGCAAAATTACTGGTATTATGCGGGACTATTTCACAAAATCAAACATAAAATCAAAATAGTTGTTTATAATTAAGCTTAAATAGGAATTTTGTGACAACTTCTTAAATTTGTAGTTTTAAGTTTCACCTACTCTTTACAATAATATAAACGATTAGTATACAACACGACTCTGGTCTATTTAGTTGATATGAATACGTTATGTATAAATAATTAGTACATTTTTAAATGACCCCATATAGGAATTGAGTTACTTATTAAAATAATTTAGCTTGCATTGTAAACTAACATTATCACAATAAACTGAATTGAAATGGAAGTAATAAAAATAAGACTACCAAGGAATTAATTTATTTTATGACAAAATATTATGGCACAATAGTGCTACTTGTATATTTATAAATAAAAATTGCTAAATAAACTTATTGTCAACGATAAATATCCTTGTTTTCATTTTTGTATTGTTGATGACTACCAACGCAATAGGTAAAACTTTTCTACAATTTAGACAATCACTTTATTTACTTACAACGCAACGCTCGGATTGGATTGTTTTTACATACATTTTGATGATTTGGTTATCAACAGTATATTTCTTACCTTACGTTGCGGCATGTTTCACTTTAATCAAACATTCAAAATGTTTCAAACTAGTACTAACTTTATTTATTATGCAATTGTGTTCCATGTTATGATACAAAATACACAAACCAAAATTGTCAAATTAGAAATTTTGTGTGTGTTTGTGTTGTATTAGGTTACATGGCGCTAGTCATAGACCAAATAGCCAGACAATGTTTTTTTGATACATTTAATAAAAACAAAAAAAAAGTTAAAAGAAGGTGGACTAGAGAAAACTTACATTTTTATGATTTTATCATATACTATATATATAAACCTACTACAAATGTTTGAAATAGGTTTAATAAACATCTGTGTATGTATACATATTGTTCCTATACCTTATTCTATTTTATATATATACATGTTGTCTTTTTTTTTTAAGTAAATTTTTCCTTATTTCCTTTTTCTTTTAACTTGTTATTTTTGTATATTAATTTAGGTAACTTAATTTACTTTTTTTATGTTTATTATTACCATAAAGTTCTTTCTTCTGTCATTTTCTTTTTTCTTTTTTCTTTTATTTAAAATATATATATATACATATATATATATATATATATATATATATATATATATATATATATATATATATATATATATATATATATATATATATATATATATATATATATATATATATATATATATATATATATATATATATGTATATATATATATATATATATATATATATATATATATATATATATATATATATATATATATATATATATATATATATATATATATATATATATATATATACATTATTTTTTTTATTATTATTTTTTGAAAACACCTATAAACATTACAGTACATGAAATTTATACATATAGATAAGTTCCCAATCCACAGTTCTACGTTATTTGTTTTCATAAATCCATAAAGTAGTTTACACAGATCTTTATTTTCTAGTGCTAACAAGTTAGATATATTTGTAGGCATACAAATTTTATTAAGGACGAGATTAATGAGCAATTCACTAATTTCCTGACTTTTTACTGGACATTCTAATAAACTATGTTGTAAATTCCCCACTTTTCCACAGCTATAGTATGGATCCTCTTTGAGATTTACTTTGTATTTATATTGAGGGCAAAGGCAATGTGAACTTCTGATTCAGCACATTGTTTTTATGAAGCTTCGGTTAATTTCACTATTAAACCATGTGTGAGTTTTAATTTGTGGTTGAAGTGTTTTATAATTTTCTCCTGCTGGATAATTAAGATAATGCTGATGTTGAGAATTTTTAAAACTTAATAAAACCGCATATCCAACAGAGCAGTATCTATTCCGACATGATCAAAGTTAATGACAGCAGTTTCAGAAATTCACAAAAAATCGTCGACTTTCCTATCAATGACTGAAGTTACTAACAAAACTTATGTTTTCGTAGCAAAGGCCGGTAAACTAGATGTTAAGACTTTCAAAATATTACTAAAAATCGCAGAGATAATTGAAGTCGTCAACAAAGTTTGTTTTCGTACCAGATGCAATATATCAAAGAAAAAGCATGTAGACAAGAAATGTTGCTCAAGTTATTTCATATGCGTCTCCACCATCTCCGCAGGTATTATTTTAAATTTTTCACAGTCAGATGAAGACATTTTTGGACTACCAGCAGTTTGCAGTTCACCTCTTACCAGATCATAATCATAATTCAGATTTTTCAATATATCAGAATAACTCTAGTAATTGTACTGATTTAGAGAATTGGACCGGACCTAATACCAATGTCCACAACCAGCGTTGGTGTTTTGCAACAATAATAGTTTCACAAAAATATTAAAAGAAATCGACGACTTTATCGGTGACAAATGCCATTTTGAAGAAAACGCGCCTTAACATAGAATAAATTAAAATTTCCACTGTGTTTATTAAAACCCTAGTTTATCTTTTGAATATCTTGTGCTCATCTAGAATGTATACAACGTAGTCTGTGCTCCTGGTACAGTGTGTCTGGAATATAGGTGATTTTTCGTGCATGTTCGTTGATATTAAAAATTTGATATTTCTTCCCCTTTTTTGGGCGAGTGATATAAATAAAATTATTTTATTTTCTTATATTTCTGTTTATTAAAGCATCATCAGAGAAAATTATTGTTGTTGTTATTTACTGGCTCTATTTCTATACCACACAGAGGAAACCATAGAAGTACTGTTCAAAATTATTGCCTGTTTCTGTATTTTTAGCAAGCTTCTGAAATAGATTTATTTTATAACCCAGTACTCTACCAACAAATCGTACGTTAAATGTATAATTTGTCTATTAGTGAATGTTCGTGAATGATTTAGTTCTTAACAAAAAACTACTTAAGCTAGAAATCTGTAAAATCATCTGTGGGTATAGTGGTTTAGTATCTTTATATCTGCTCTTATACTGGATGAGATCTACTTTAGTTATTAATAACTGCTGCTAATCATTTGGTGCACTAATATTTCCCCCGTTTAGGGAAGTTATTCAGACCTTTTCAAATCCTTCAACATAGTACAGGTTCTGTGGACTCTAATTTTTTATTTAAAGTCCTTACGATATATTTTAATCGTTATCTCCACTGTAGACGATATAATGGAATTTAGGTTACTCATATTTTGATAGAAGAAAATAGAAAATAATATTATAACTTATTTCAAACTTTTGCTAACTATTCCATAGACAATTTTGACTTGTTTATTTTATACAAATTTTGTTTGCTACTCACTAAACATATTTTTTGCTATTAACATGGAAACACAATCAAGATACTTTGCTTATAATGTTAGATAGAGAAAAGAAACAATCACATATGTTTGTATTAGTTAATTAATAATTTTATATACCTATACGTATATGTAACATATTTATTCTTTTTAACAAATAGCTTTCAACAAATCTAAACCCTTACCGTAAATATATTTATCAATCACGATATACCTCTATGTAATGACGAAAATAACTTATATAGTTATGTTTTTATGTGCGTTCAGCTGTTTGTAAATTTCTTCTAATGTAAATTATGACTGAAATAAAGAAAAAACTTGTTTAGTACCGAACTGAACAAAATATTTTTGTGCCCTGTGCCCTTGAAAATAGGAATCAAGTGTATTTTATATATGCTGTTATCTGCATCTGATTCTCGAATTGAGAGAATGTAATCGTTAGAAGAATAATAGAGATGGAAATATATAAAATGAATAGAAGACAGAGACAAAAACTGTTACTTCCCCTCCAGAATAACTCAAGGTGTTATTCTAGAGTTAACGATTGAAGAGTGATAGATGCTATATGCATCTATACTCTTTTCATATATTCCATTTTTTTTATTCTCACAATTCTACTTCTTCAACTGAGAATCGGGCTTCAGAACGGTTTATGTACTGTTGTCTGTGAATCATGACCGATCGTTGTTTTGATTCGGTTTTTCGATATTTTTGTCCAAAAATATTGTAATATCGTAGCATTTTGTTAAAACCATTTAGTTTTGTATTGTTCATTATGTTTGTTTTTAGTTTTTATATTATGATCAAAGTGAAACATAGCTTTTTGTAAATATGCGATTTTTATAAATACTGCCATAATTTTAGAAAATTTTGTAATAGATTGTATGTCTAAGATACAATTTAATAGAAAATTCTAGTATATCGCATATTTATAAAGTATAATTAACATTTTCAAGACGCCATAAATGAACAAGCTATCTAAATATTGTCAAATATGTCCAAATTTGTTAAAAATTTAATTAATTTTTAATTCATTGCTTATTGATACATTTTTCCGAATTATTAACTTTAAATTATTGTTAAATCTGTTTTCTCATGAGAATCAGAAAATTGATACATCTTGGCGGTTTTTTTTTATTAAACTTTAGTGCTAAAAGATTAAAGCTTGTACACTACACTATACATGCAGTGCTAGCGCAAGTGGCCACCCTGCTAAATTTTCAACCATAGAAAGATCGGGTGCAAGTGACATTAAATTGAAAAAAATACTACTTTTTGAATTAAAAAACTACTTTGGCATAGTCAAAAAAGAAGTTAAAGGGCTTATAAACGTGGAAACTTCAAATATCAAAAGACACTTTATAGTCCCTTATTTTAAAATTTGTTCTATTATCAATCAATTACGACATAATTTATTTGACACCCTAATCTAATCCCACAGGAAAAGTTAAGGGTCAAGTCTGATAATATTTCTGACTTCTCCACTGGCCGATTACAGGAAATCTACCTTTTTAGATATCTGTTATGGAGATATTATAAAGTCTATTAGCTGTGGTAGCATCGCCTTGCTGGAATATAATGTCTAAATTACATTCATAGGCATCATATTCTTGAAGAAATGCAATTTTATTTCAATCTCTCTACGAACCCAAGTTAATGTGCATATTTCTAGATACACTAACTGAATATTTTAAAGGAGTGACCCGTATTTCCTAAAAGCGATACTGTCAAAAACTTATTTATTGAATCAACGAAATTTTGTAGAGAAAATTCCCATAAAATGTGCTGATACGTAACCTCCTTTACTATTTCAAGTTGATAAGGCTATTAGCCTCTTCTTTAACGAAATAGTTTTTCATTCAGACTAATATAGATATTTATTACCATTTAAGCAATCTCTTGACACCTCTATCTCATCCGAATGAAAAGTTAATAGGAGATAAGAGACCATGGAAGCTAACATTGTATATCATAAATATAGAGGGCGCCATAGGATTCACAAGCAAAATATTTTTTTGTTAAGAAACCGAAATATGGCTCATAATGTTTAGCTTTTATTATCTTCCGTTGTCACCGACAAATGCAGTTTGTCATTTTACATTTCACTTATGCCATTTTATTTAATTTTATTTTTTTAAGAAATTAAAATAATTATAAAATTATACTCCAGAGAAATAAAACTTCCTCTGCGGAATGAGGCTGAACAAGCTGAATTTTTGCAGAGACCTTCGTTTTGATGTTCTAATGAAGCACAAAAAAATCTCATATGCCTACCCTTGTGCGTCTTGAGATATCGAAGGTCAAAGGTCATGAAAATCGGTGCATCTGACGTCATAAGAACTCATAACAAAACTTGCGTAAAATGGTATTCTCTACAAAATTGCTCATATACATTTTTTTTCGTACGGCCAACCGTTTTCGAGATATTGCATGATAAAACGGGAGCGCGCATGCGTAATAGGTAATACTGTATTATACTGCAGAGCTATAAATATAAAAAGCACTTTTCTTAATCTGTTAGACTGGAAAATTAAATTCCCATTATTAAAGCTGTTAAAAATTTGTTTATTTATAAAAAAATATATAATAAATAATTAATAACAAAAAATACATTCTTTTCCACACCACGCCTTATGTTTCCTTGCCTTCCTCCTCGTCTTCGTCGGGTTCCACTAGCACCTCGATCAACACATTATCTTCGTTAGACGCTTTCTCTATATCTGTTGGCTCTATGTCTGTTGGCAAAACCTCTTCAGGCTCAAGGTCACTGAAGTCTTCGATGTTTTGCAACTCTGGCAGCCCGACTTTTCTACACCCGCACTGCGCACCACACCCCTTTTTTACTATTACAAAAATATTGTATTTAATAGTTCGTCTGGAGCAGGTGGCAGTAGTGTTGTTTTCGGCTGTAATATGTCGTTTTTTAAATCTCAACCCCATTCTTCGGGTTGTAGATTTTTCCCTAGCCAAATCTGTACTTGGTAGTAGACCCGATAAATATGCTGTCGAGCTGCTTCACTGGTAGGTGGAAGGGATGACAATTTAGGTCTATTAAGTCGTGTAGCCTTAATGAATTGGGTGTATCTAAATTTGTCAAGGTTCACTTCATCTTTTGGAGCACCATACATAGCTAACAGAAAACGCTTTCCGTTCTGAAATACTGTATCTGGCGGGCAGTTTTCTGCTTGAAATATTTGAGCCGAGTGAGTCAAATCGGGATGTTTCTCAAACATTGTCATAACCTTAAGTTTTCCTTTGTTGAATAGTGCCGATGTAGTGTCGCATCCAGTGAGGGCATGCAAAAACAAAATATGTTCTTTGCAAAGACGATATTTGTCGAGACTTTTAGACGAATAAATTAGTGTTGATGTAGTCCCTTTGCCAATTTTCTTTAAAAAAATTATTGTCTTATCATCTGGCACATAATCTGTGAGAATATCTTTTAACTCTTTGAATATAAACTGAGAATCTTTGCTATTCTCAATGTAATAAAAGATTTCTTCCATTGCCAATGTTACATTATCATTTTGACGAGGAAGTGGTTGTTTAGAAGTTGACGGCATATCACGCTGAAACTTTCCAAAACATTCACGGTGGTATTTTGATTCAGCTGCTACCATATCAATTTCAGAGAGAACGCGACTTTTTACTAGTCGCCCAAAAGAATCACCCCGTTTGTCTGCTACTTGTAAAATGTTGTCTTTAAATTCAATTGTACTCACTTTAGAAATTTGTCGTCTATATTTCTGCGCCTTTTTTTCTCAACTTGGTGTAAAAATAATACATTGTTTTGTTATTAATTATGTATTATATATCTTTTTATAAATAAACAGATTTTTAACGGTTTTAATAATGGGAATTTAATTTTCCAGTCTAACAGATTAAGAAAAGTGCTTTTAATTTATAGCTCTGCAGTATAATACAGTATTACCTATTATGAATGCGCGCTCCCGCTTTATCATGCTATATCTCGAAAACGGTTGGTCGTACGAAAAAAATGTATATGAACAATTTTGTAGAGAATACTATTTTACGTAAGATTCTTACGACGTCAGATGCACTGGAAGCGAGATTTTCGCGAAAAACCGATTTTCATGACCTTTGACCTTCGATATCTCAAGACGCACAAGGGTAGGCATATGAGATTTTTTTGCGCTTCACTGGAACATCAAAACGAAGGTCTCTGCAAAAATTCAGCTTGTTCGGCCTCATTCCGCAGATGGCCTTTATTTTTCCCTTATTCCCTGGAGTATGATTGTTTGTTTGGTTTCAACAGTAATTCGCAGCGAATTTTTCGAGAAATTACCGAGAGTGGTGAGTTTTAAATATTTTTCAAAGGCTTCGATAGCGTCTTAGCAATAATAAAAATACTAGTAACTTTTACATTTAACCTTACATTTTAACGAACTTGCAAATATTAATTTTTTTGTTCTTTAATTTTCAGAAAATTATGGACATATTTAACATTTACTATAATGAATTAGAGTTTGTATATAATATTACAGGTATTTTTATACTTTATAACTACCTATACATTCTTTTATGGCCTTTTGATCTACCAAATGAAACTAAATAAAAATAATATATAAGTGAAGGAAGCCGTTTTAATTTTTATTTGACTTTTATATCATTAAAGGATCTGATGTTTATGTGACTATGAAATACATCCTTTATCGATGTGACATCTGAATTGTTTAAATAATAAAGACGTTATGACGAACAGTATTTGCCTCTTTTTTTACCCTATACCAAAAAAAATTGCACTGCTTTAGCATGTAGTTGACTTGATTTGATTATCGAAAAATTTCCCATTCTAATTATAAAAAAAAAATAATAAAATAAATACAGCTTATTTAATATTTCCAACTGAGGAACCGACGAAACAAGCAACTCTTCATAGATTTAAAAGTTTTACTGTTAATTTTGTCGTTCCAATGTCGAAATAAAAATGACACTTATTGCCGATTCTTTCACATCTACTTTCTAGATAAACTTATCTAATAACAGTACATGTGCAGAAACAGTGTTTTATGTTGGGCCATGTTCTCATTTTCTTTCACAATCCCATTCAAAATCACAGCGTCTACGCAATCTTCATAACATACTGTGTGTTTTTCTATAATAATAGGAACTAATAATTTGTATACTTACTGTGTTTCGCATTGTGAAATCCACAATTTTGTTGCATATACCGTGTTTCTGCATTTTATATATTCATATTCTTTAGAGATAGGACAGCCGCTGTTGGATAAAAATACAGTATCATCACATGAGTGAAAATCTCAATTTTGAATAAAATGTTGGTTTCTGTGTTTTTCTTTGGAGCAGTCGGTGATATATTTTGGTACCTACAATTTCATTAAACATTTTAAGTAAAAACACGTTCAGTTTAATTTCAGAATTCGATTATACCTTAGTCTGTTGGTACCAGCAATTAGTAGACCTATTCGATTCAGCGTTTTTGATTATAATATTTATTGTAATTTTCAAGAGCCAAAAAGGTGAATACCGTGCTCGTAATTTCGATATTATTGCAGTTTACTGCGATCAAAAAATACATTTGATTATTTATATTCTATTTTTGCGAAGAAACTACGCTAGCTATATGTGATAACAACCTATTATCTCACAGCGCGTTCAAGCTATGTTGAAATATTAATTAGCTACTTTTACGCGATACGACATGTTTATGCTGTTTTCATTTTAAATTGACATTAAATTAACACAGTGATACGAACTGCCTTCATTGTGTTATTTTATTAAGGAATAACGTTAGAATGCCTCAATCGTATTAATTTTGTTACATAAAATCAATACATCTACTGTTTGTCAAAAAAAATTGTTGCATCTATAATGCGAGGAATTATTTTATTGAAATTTGTATGTACGTATATCAGTTAGATGCACCTTAGGCAAACAAATATATGATTGAAACTTAGACAAAAACCTCACAGCCTGCATCAATTTTTACCTATATTTACCTATGTTAAATACGTTTTTTTTATTAAAGTGAATGAATTCTCTTCACTTCTGTTTTCGAATTTGGTAGTTTAACTTCTTCAAAATGCCCAAGACTTCAAAAATGTGCTCAATAGTTAGTAAATTTGAACAAAGTCGATTATTGTTATGAGCGGAGCAGCTTCTCATTGTTGTATCGTAATGTCTCAACCGTTCTGAGATATTGGTTTAGTTGATCTGAGGGCTTATTGAGTCAACTTGGATCTGCATGTTTTCGTAAAACCACAGATTTCGAGGAACGTATCTTTCCCTCAATTCTTAGATACTACTATTATACCACATATTATACTACAATTTAAGGCATTCAATATTTATAGTTTTAATGACAATCGTTTATCACCGAATAATGTCGTTTTAACTTAACTTTAGAGAAAGAGTTTTTGATATAGCAAAGAAAAACTACTATCTGTAACGCCCCTCAGATCAGAGGTGTAACATCATTGGTGAAATATTTTGAGATCTGCGCTAGAAGAAAGATGATTTAGCGCTGCTCTAAGGAATTAATAATTAGAAGTGATGGAGGGGTACCCACAAGGCAGCTGTCTATGACCTCACTTATTGTGTTGGAAATGAATGATCTCATGAAGCGCCTAACTTTAGTTAGTGATCAATTTTTAAACGTTGTCTGTGATAGGACGCAGGAAGTCTGTAGATTTATAGAACGAAGGAGTAGAAACATGGGTCACACCGAGATGGTGTGACCTTAGATGGGAAACTATCATGGAGGGCGTATGTTGACCGAATTATCGACAAGTCGATTGGAACCATCCCGGCAGTTGCGCCGAATAATATATATTTACTGGAGTGTTAACTCAGAGATCCAATATTGGTCGGGTGTCTGATTGCAAAGCGTAGAATGAATAGTCACCTCCCAAAGGCAGACAAGGGTTCAACATTTTGCCAGCCTGGGGATTTTATACGCATTGAGGTATTGTTGCTCCTACTGCCGTTCTTCTCGTAGACAAAGAGAGAGGCTATGGTGACCTATCTGAAAATATGGGCTTTAGGAAGCTGACAAAATAGAGCATAAGGTCACGCAGCAATAACTGAACTGGCTAAGAGCAAAATTCTCATCGCGAATGATCATTTCATTAGAGAAGACGTAGAGTATACGTCCTCTCTTCCTAGCAGAGAAGAGTTCACAGAAATGAAAATGAATTTTTCCATATGGTCTTTGGTGCGTTCGACGAATAGTTTTCGTGTAGCTGTCAAACCGCCATTGGGGCGGTAGGAATATGTCTTGAAGACAAACGAGTGTAACAGAATCATACTCTAGGGTTGTACACCATAATTTTTTAGGTGTTTCCCATTTTAGCAGTGGCATATGAGGAAGGAGTAAGAAATAGCAGGGAGTAAATAATATAAGTATGTTTCGACAGTCAAGCTGCTCTGAAAGCAATCTGCCCTCCTAGGAGAAGGTCAGCTCTCTATTTCAGTAGTGCGGAGCTACTTTGAAAGAGTTTGCCAAGCACGAAGAAGTAATACTTGTGTTAGTTCCGGAATATATTGTAGCTCCTGGGAACGAGAAGGCAGTTGAGCTGATTAGACTTGAAACCGAGGCGACCTCTCTATATTGGGTCTAGCAAGGAGCCGATTCGCTATAGACCCTAGTGAGCGGACCTACGAGATAATAATGAAACGCTAGGGGTTCAGTAGTGACTGCCATCAAACTTGTGACTTATAAGAGGGCTAAACAAGTTTCTATCGGCCTGAATATCGCGTCGGTTAAAAAACCCTCATCTAATTGGAGTTCTTGGCGTAATGTGAGACATTTGAACGACTGAGGTGAGATACCTTCGTCGTCGATGGTGTCTAAATGAAAAGGTAAGCTCTCTCTCATGGAACGACATTCTAATATTTATAAAACGATCGAGGAGGCTTGCAAAGGGAGCAAATGAAATAAACGGTTGAAGGGTGGTAAGGAGCTAAAAGAAGAGGAGGTGGTAAAAGGACCAGTTTGTGGCCTTCTTGCGTGGCCCTCTTGCCAGGCGCCAACCTCCTCCAACCATTACTACTACTACTAGCTTTTACACATGAAGTAATGGATTGGGGTTCCATATCTCATGGTAGTAGGTCAATTTTTTTCTGCAGCGTGTCTCTAAGAGCAGAAACCCTTAAACGACGAACCTCAAGATCTGTAGTTCTCCGAGAACATTATTGCTAATGGACCCCTTATTCAGATCACCTGCACAACCATTTTACCACCACTATTCACATCTGGAATTCACCTTATTCCTTACTAATAATCTGATCTTCAACGCCATTTAATTGCTAATACTGAGCACACTGAGATTGTTAAATAAAACTATTGTTTTCTATTTATATGAAAATTCATGTAATTTGCTCATAAGTCATAAATCAACAAATTCAGATGACTAAGGAAATTCTTGGTTTTTATTTTTTTTTGCGGTATTAATACTGATGTAATGATATAGGACAGCTTGTCCACAAGGATCTGGGAGTATGTGGCTTCACGTTATAACTCCTAATGTTCTGGCTTTTCCAAACAAATATAAGTAATCATCATAAAATGTTTCATGCTTTTTAAAAATTATATTAGGCGCATCATGTTTAAGACAAATATTGGCCAAGGCTGAATGGATACATAACTACTTTAAAAGGTTAGGTATACAAGTGCTTATATCTTCTAATCACGATAACAAATTCTCAAATACAATTTCAATATACCATGATAATGTGATAATCTCTGAACTGATATATACTGGTAATAAGTAAATAATAATCATTTATAATATTGCTGTGAAGATGATGTTTACATAATTGCAAATTCAGCTCAAGGAAATTGTATATTGATAGAAACTTTTCGTATTGAGTACTTTTAACGGTTTGAATGTCTATTTTTTTATACTTAAAAATAAATAAAATGGTTTTTATTTAGCACAATTATAAATATTTATCGATTTAGAATTATAGTTAAAAATAGCCCAAAACTAACAATATTTCACACGTTTTTTTTATTAAATATGAAAAATGAAAACGCGACAAATTCAAACAATATGCAACTTATGTATTATAAAATTTCTGTCCACACCCACTCACCCATAGAAAGTAATAGGTTAGGTTAGGTTAGGTTTGTTGTGAGTGGGTCTCAGTAGACTCTCCACTGCGGCCATCAGCAGGCCTATTGTGGCTCACGCCTAATTATATTTCACCCAATAAGTTCAGTCTCTTAATGAAACTGATAACTTTATTGGGTGAGAATGTGTCCAGATCCTCTGGCAGCAGTTGCCCTTTGCCAAATATTGAGAATCGGATCCTCTCCACAGCGGGACAGGTGCATAAGATGTGGTCTGCCTTCTCATCATCCTCCAGGCATAGACGGCACTCGGCGTTTTCCGCTAGGCCGAGTTTATGCAGATGATAGTTTAGTCGGCAGTGCCCGGTATATAGTCCTGTTAGAGTTTTCAGGTTTATCCTGTTTAACTCTAAAAGTTTCTTAGTTCTCGATTTCAAAGGGTATTTTATGAACGCCTTCGAATGAACTAATCCTGGTAACTCTTGCCAATACTGGAGAGTTTGCCTTTCAGCCCAGGTTGAGATAGCCATCTTGGCCGTACTTGAAGATATGCCAAGTATTGGTTCTGGTCCGATGAATCGTGATCCCGCTCCTTCTCTGGCTAAGGAGTCCGCTATTTCGTTACCTTCCATACCAGAGTGGCCGGGTATCCAGACCAGAGTCACTTTGTTGTTCTTGCCCAAATGATTTAGAGCTTTCTGACAGTTCCATACCGTTTTAGAGTTACATCGGTAGGAGCCAAGAGCTTTTATAGCTGCTTGGCTATCTGAGACAATTTTTATTGATCTGCGTGTAAGATGCATATATTCCAGCCTTCGTACACACAGTTCAATGGCATGAACCTCAGCCTGAAAAACAGTTGCATGAGTACCTAGGTTTGAGACTATCCTCACCCTTGGTCTGTAGCTGTGTACTCCGGCTCCTGTTCCCTCGGGAGTTTTGGAGCCGTCTGTAAACCAACAACTGTCTGCCTTCAGTAGGTCGGCTTTATTCCGATCCCACTCATCTCTTTCTGGAGAAAGGATGTTGAAGGTCAGCTCGTAGTTGGTCATAGTAGGCATAGTATCCGAGGGCATTCCCAGGATGCTGTGATTCTCTATGTCATCCAACAACCTGTTCCGCTCCATGATACTAGTCTGCGGCATATTAATGACCGCTTGTTGCAGTCTGTAGGTTACCCATCTGGCCTCTCTCTCCAGATATATATGAAGAGGGGGTAAATCCAGGAGGATTTCCATTGCAGCTGACGGTGTGGTGCTAATTGCTCCCGTTACGGTCATGCATGCTAATCTCTGCAGTCCAGAGAGTTTGGATTTGGCCGTCCGTTGTAATCCTTTCGGCCACCAAACAATGGATCCGTATGTTATCATTGGTCTGATGACCGTGATATAGATCCAGTAAATTTGTTGAAGACCCATGCCCCAGGATTTGCCACAAATACGACGGCATGTCCATAGGGACAGCTTTGCTTTGTGGATTACCTTTTCCAGATGGGAGTTCCAATTAAGTGATTTATCCAGAGTGATTCCTAGATATTTCACCTCCTCCGCAAATGGAACAGTTTCACCCATTAAAGTGGGAGGTCTTAAGTCCTCCAGCTTCCTTTTCCGGGTGAATGGTACTATTACTGTTTTTTGAGGGTTTACAGACATCTGTTCCCCGTCGCACCAGTTACTCACTGCATCCAGAGTCTCTTGAAGGGTATTTGATATTACTCCTTCAGAGTTTCCTCTGACTAGTATGACTAGATCATCTGCATATGCTAGAACCTCAACCTCCCACAGTGTGAGAATAGCCAGTAGGTCGTCCACAAGAAGTGACCACAAAAGGGGGGAGAGAACCCCACCCTGCGGGCACCCTCTCGTGGCTCTAAAATAGAAAGTAATAAGTCTGTCATGGGTGTACCTCTCTAGACCTCGGACATTACTATTAACCCGTAAAAAATACATAAATAAACAGAAATTATGGATCGTACTTCACTTATGCAGTATAAAGCATGAAAACTACATCTTGATAAAGCGCCATCTCGTAGTTTTGTTCTTAATAATGATATTTTTCATTGGTGCAAGAATTTCAAAAATAGTTGGCTACCATATTAGTGATTGAAATAATCGAGTAATGGCATAAAATGAATGTAAAACTTAAGAAGAACTTTTGACATAAATATTCCCATACTCTCGATAATCATGTCTTGAGTTAAAAATGGAAACATAGGGATAATTTGCGAACGAAGAACATATTGTCAGTTTCGGTATCATCTATGAAAAATTAAGGTTGTGAATGAGAATTAATTCATATTAATCAGGAAATATGAACGTGGCCAAGCTTTAAATTCATCTGATAGAAATATAACTAAAATTCTTGGTAAAATGAAATTTCATCCATATAAAATTTGCTTGGTTCAAAAGTTAGACGATCGCGGCCAATTAGACCGAATACACTTTCACCAAAGACGTTTAAAAATTATATTCTTGATACTATCAGACGACTCCAATTTCCAATTAGATGTCTTTGTTAACTGTAACGACAGTTATTTAACTGTCGTTACTGGGAACCAAGGAACCAAAAAAATACCTATTCATTCACAAAAAGTTTAAAGTATTGCTGGAGTGAGTTGGAACCATTGATGTGAAGATAACACTGACGCAGTTTACCACGCCACACCAAAACACTATATACTGCACTCGACGCGCGTTTCGCCAACTAAGCTGGCGCCATCTGGATATGACTAAAACTAAACTTATGCTAACAATCTACCTTATTTATACCTAAACTATTGTCACGACCAACTGTCACTGTTCGGTGAACCGTGACCCACTAACCAATAAAGCGGTTGTTCTCAAACGCATGTTGGGCTACACTAGAAATCTGTTCTACCATATGCTCTTTGAATCTAGTTTGAATTGATCGTCTAGTCTGTCCAACATATTTTTGATTACAGTCCTTACAGCTAATTTCGTAAATCCCCGACTTTTCCTTTGTTTCAATTTTGTCTTTTGGATTGCCTAAAAGTTGTTGTAGTTTGTTTCCCGATGAATGAACCTCTGTCATACCTACATCTTTAAAAATCTTACAAATACCACGGGTAAATCAAAGATCGAATCGATCTTTGATTCGCCCGTAGTATTGGTAAGATCGAATCGATCTTCGATTCACCCGTGGTATTGGTAAGATTTTTAGAGATGTAGGTATGACAGTGGTTCATTCATCGGGAAACAAACTACAACAACATTTAGGCAATCCAAAAGACAAAATTGAAACAAACGAAAAGTCAGGGATTTACGAAATTAGCTGTAAGGACTGTAATCAAAAATATGTTGGACAGACTAGCCGATCAATTCAAACTAGATTCAAAGAGCATATGGCCCATCTCAAATACGGTAGAACAGATAAGTCTAGTGTAGCCTAACATGCGTTTGAGAACAACCATGAAATAGATATTAGCAATTTAAGATTAATTAGGAATGTAAAAAATACTAGACAGCTGGATGCATTTGAAAGCTTGGAAATCATAAAGTGTAAAAATAGTATGAATAGTGACAGAGGGCCTATCCCATATAGCCCGCTTTATTGGTTAGGTTCGGTGAACCGTGACAATGGTTTAGGTATAAATAGGGTAGATTGTTTGCATAAATTTAGTTTTAATCATCTCTAGATGATGCCAACTTGGTTGGCGAAACGTGCGTCAAGTGCAGTATATAGTGTTTTGGTGTTTCGTGGAAAACAGTCTTATCTTCACATCAAAGGTTCCAACCCACTCCAGGACTACGATTTCTTCACGGTAAACAGAACTGAATCTGTATCATAAGGTTAGTGCTAAAATTAGATTAATAGGGTCAGATATTTGGTTTCTAAGAACTTGCAAACGTTGTTCAGTATTTCCAAATTTTGTTCAAGTTAAAATTCCAAATTCTTTACACATTTCAAATAAAGTAAAAATGTTTGCAAATCAGAAATGGCTGGATTTAGAAATTAAGTATCTGTACAGTAAACGAAGTACGTTTGAATTACAAGCATATGGACTTTACAAAAACTTACCTATAAGTTAAATAATTTAGAACAGGAACAATGGTGTGACTTTCAGAGGAACATGTTTATATCAATTAACGCGAAATTTATTAAGAAAATGTTGTAAAAAATAAAAAAACTCAAAAGATTAATCGGTAGTACGTCAAAAGAAAGTGTTCCTCAAAAAGTTCTCAGCATTGTAGAAAATCATTCCTCACAGTCGTTTGATAAAGAAGAAATTAATCTCCTAAACAAGGGATTAAATTTTAGATGAGATAGTTGCAAGTGTTGAAAGTTCAATTCAATACCTTCCTGATTCCTCTGAAGGATTTGTCAGAGAAGCTTGCAGAAATCAAATCTCGACAAATATTATCACTAAAGTAAATAAAAAGTCAAAATCTACAAAAGACAGAAAAATTATCAAACGGTTGCGGAAAAAAGAATGTTTTTATTTAAAAGCTGATAAGGACAATAAGGTTGTTATTTTAGATAAAGAGGACTATTATGAAAGGGTAGACAATCTGATTAGTAATGGTCCTTATAAAAAACTTTCTAGAAATTCATTACCAAAAATGGTTACTGAAGTAAGAAATGTACTTAAATCCTGCAACAACCTTATTACTCCAGCTTTAAATAGGAAGTTACATGTATCTAACCCAAGTGGACCTAGATTGTACTGCTTACCTAAAATACATAAGCCAGGAAAATCGGTACGTCCTATTGCTTCAGCAATCGAATCGCCGACTTACCACCTGTCAAAATGGTTAACAGAAGAATTCAAAAATTTACCTATTGCACTATCTAGTTTCTCTGTGATTAATCCAAAGATTTCATTAATAAGGTGAAGAATATTCAGTTGCAAGAAGGTGAAATTTTGATCTTCTTTGAAGCTTGTTCATTGTTTTCAAGTGTTCCGATACCACAGACCTTGGACTACTTTAAGGATCTACTCGAATTAAACAATCTCAGTCAAGATGTAGTAAAAGAATATCTTAAACTCACTAAACTTTGCATGAAACAAAATTGTTTTCGATTCAACGATAATTTCTTCGAACAACATGAAGGACCAGCAATAGGTAACTCTTTGTCACCATTCATTGCCGGTCTCTTCATGAACAGATTCGAGACGGAAGCAAAAGAAGAATTCGAGTATTTCCCCAGGGTTTGGCATAGGTATGTGGATGATATTTTTGCAGTGTTCGATACAAAAGTTGCTGAAATTGATAACTTTGTATCTAAATTAAGCAGTCGTTTCGCGTCAGTTAAATTTACATATGAAACTGAAAACTCTTGACAACTACCATTTTTAGATATATTAGTAATTAGAAATAGTGAAAATAAGTTAAAATTCTACATTTACAGAAAAGATACCAGCACTCTAAGATATATCCCTAAGGACTCTCACCATTGTGCGCAACACAAAATGGCGAGTTTTAATTGTCTAGTCCATCGTCTATTAAGCTTCACCCTCAATAAGGAGAGGTTTGAAAAAAGAAAAGGCATTGATTAAGGATATAGCTGCAAGTAATGAATATTCTGTAAGTTTAATTGATAAAATAATTAGTAAACCAAAGTTTAAAGAGTCGCTTCGAAATTCCTCTACCTTTCAAAATGAAAGAGAAAATCCGAAATTTGTATCGATTTCATTCGATCTTCGATTCACCTGTGGTATTGGTAGGATTTTTTAAAGTTGTAGGTATGACAGTGGCTCATTCATCGGGAAACAATCTTCAACTTTTAGGCAATCCAAAAGACAAAATTGAAACAAAGAAAAGTCGGAGACTTACGAAATTTGCTGTAAGGGCAGTAATCAAAAATATGTTGCACAGACTAGACGATCAATTCAAACTAGATTCAAAGAACATATGGCCCATCTCAAATATGGTAGAACAGATAAGTCTAGTGTAGCCCAACATGTGTTTGAGAACAACCATAAAATATATATTAGCAATTTAAGATTAATTAGGAATGTAACAAATACTAGACAGCTAGATGCATTTGAAAGCTTGGAAATCATAAAGTGTAAAAATAGTATGAATAGTGACAGAGGGCATATCCCAAATAGCCCGCTTTATTGGTTAGTGGTCACTGAACCGTGACGGTTCAGAGAACCATGACAATAGTTTAGGTATAAATAGGGTAAATTGTTAGCATAAGTTTAGTTTTAATCATCGCCAGATGATGCCAACTTAGTTGGCGAAACGCTGACGGACAGTGTTTGGTTCCAGCAACTGTTTGATCAGTTTGAAAATATGGGGAACCTTTTTAATTTGTTATTTCACTCAATAGTGACACCAAATAGCCTACCGTAACTCCTAAGTTATTCCACTAGATTTTTCTTTAAAGGAAACTTCGAAACATATTCGAGTTAAACGAAGAAATAGAGAAGGAGATTGCAATGAACACCTACCACTACAACACTCCTACAGACAATTGTCTGTCATTTAAAGATTAGTAAAGGTTAAAAAAAATAAGTTAGGGGTGACTTACATTATCAATATTAAACCTCCCAACACTAGTTAGTCAGTGAGTACCTTGATTTAATAAATATTTATTTCATTTTTCAATGGCAATGTGAATTCTTCTACTCACCACACACAACTCGCGTTTCGGAAATCCAGTTAGCATCATCTGGAGTTCACTAAAATTAGACTAGATTTAATTATTTCCAAATAATGTTAAACTACTTTATTAAAAGAGTATAAAGTATGTTTGTGATGTTGTCCGAACAACTTAAGTGTTGGTATGAACTATTAATTAATCTGACATAAATTAATGGTTAATTTTAAACTCGGGATATAAAAAAGTCGGCTAACTGCTTAGTAGCAAAATTTCATAGAAAAGTACTTACTTATTTATTAAATTAAAAACAGAAAGAACAAGGTTTTACAGACAACTAGATTACTATTTAATATTCATAAAATTATTAGAGTTTGTTCAATATCTGAATTTTGGACAAACTACCAAAATCATTTGATTATATTTAGAACAAAAAATTAGTGAAAAACTATTTATGCTTTATTATTAAACCAGAATGAGGTTTAACGACAACAAACCAATAAAACTAAACTAATTTTTACTACATGAGAATGTCTGAAATCACGTTTTTAGAAGAGTTTCGAATTGGACTCTAGTAAGAAAATCCACAGGATACACAGTCTAATGAACAATGAAAATATGTGTTATTGAAAACTTTTTGACTTACCCTTTTTTACTGTAAGCCAAGAAGGTAGATGCACCTCTTGGAAAAAGAATTGCAGCTAACTTCAGCAATCCCCCCTCTGCGGCAATATAACCGCCTTTGATTGAAATAATAAACTTGAAGGATTTTAAACATATAAATACATACACAGACAAACGCATAGGTACAGATTTTATATAATAAATAATTTACTTGAATTTCTGGAAACTGCAATTCGTTGAAAATAATATGAGTAGTTATCACAATATTTCAGTGGCTCTCAAAAAATTTTCTTTTGTGGAGAAGCAAATGAAAATCATATCCAATTACCTAATTTATCGTTAATTCATTACACTTTGCATTGATTGAATGTCGGTTTCTCTATTTGTTTATATATATAAAAAAAATTAATATTGTCATTTCCTTGATCATCATTGTTAAACATTTCCCCGAAAGCAATTTGGTGGGGGGCAGTATATTACATCCCAAATCCAACGTATCGCAGTATACCAGCGGCACGCAACAAGTTTTTAAACAAACTATTAGTTACAACTTAGTGACGTTGACTAGGTGTGAAATATTACTTCTACTAGTGAATTAGTAAATGTATCACGTACACTTGGACTTATTAATGTTCTAGAGGTAAGAGTTTATGAAATTTGTGAATCAAAGCATTTAACATATGGAGAATAATATTAGTTAATGTACCTACTTAATATTGGAATTCAATTATTATTATTATTTAATTACATATCTAAAAACTGGTACACTTTTGGATATCCAATGAGGGCTGTTTGAATTAGTTACAAAAGTAAAGTTAATACTTTTACCAACCATTTATATTTTTAACTTATCTATCGTATTTAATTTAAAATAAAATTACATAAACTAAAAGTATATTAACGGCAAAATGTTGCTAATCCCTGCCCTGCACCATTATTTATAAATTATGAAATCAACAATGTTTATAAATATAGCTTTATTTTTTAATTTTTAAGCAGTCTGATCTGATAGTGAGGAAAAATCTTACTATACCGTTATCAATTATTATTGACTTTAAAATTTGACTAACCAAACTCTCCTTCTTCCCTGTTAGGTACGTGCGCACGGGGCAATATAATTTTGGCCTTGTGCTTTGTGTGTATGCTGTGAATGAAAAAAGTTAACACCTACATGTTACATGATACTACGTGAGTAAATAAAAAATGATTACCACCCTGCACCCTCAAAAAAGCCAGTATTAATTTAAGGTGTAAACGTATTTACTAAAAATTTCATACACAAATATTACGAAAACAGGCTTATTAAACAGACAATTTTGTTAATTATTTTTTATTTATGAAAGTAATAAATAGAACCGCCACGTTCGTTGGTTTCAACAGGGACGCATAGTGAATTAACAGTTTGTTGATGTATTATCACTAAACCCGGTTCATTTTAAGAAATTGACTGGCGCTGGTAAGGGGCATGGTATAACTTACAAAGACTTACCTTTTATAGCATGCTCATTAACAATTGTTTATTGTTGTCAGAGTATACTTCTTCATTAATGAATCTTCTATAATATCTTCTGCTAAACTTCTACGCCGGAATGTAAACATTAATGTTCTGCATCCAAAGATGTAATATTTGCATACGCAAAATAAGTCACTTGCACGATTATCACTTAGTCACTTTTTCAATATCCGGATTTTTACTTAAAACGTCTTTAAATTTCTCTGCAACAAGAACACCAGGGTTATCTGATAACATCTGTAATGTCATATTTACATTGTTCACTATTTCAAGATTCGGATAAAGATAACCAGTTGGCTTGTAATTTTTCCATAGCGTCTGTTATAATAACATAATTTTCATTTTCACTTACCTTTATACAAAACTGGATTTTCGGGTATCAAATTTCAATACTACTGATTTAACTTTGTCGAAATACTCATGAAAATGAGAAGCCGCTTCCGCCCATGCTGTGGTGAATCCGAAATGTGTGGGTATATTTTGTGAAATTCTTGAATACGTTTAGCCGACTTAACATTTTATTTTATATTTTCAATTAACTTGTCGACGTCGGGAAAGACACTTCGAACTTTTTCTGCTACATTGTGGAAAGCCTGCAGTAAACTGTATGGAAAAAATTTGGATACATTTTTTTCAGTGATCCACTTACTTTACGCATATACGCAGAATCATCGGCCAGTAACATTAAAACGTTGTGTTTCTGTTTATTCATTGCTATTCGTACAAGATGCCCAATTGCGTCAGAATCACTTTTTCCAATCTGTCGGCTCTCAAATATATCTTACACTCAGCTGGGTCGAGGGTTGTTCGGATGAAAAATATGCACATTTCCAATTTTATTTTTTTCTTGTATCTAAAATTCGTCAACAGTTATCTATACGTATTTATCACGTACTGCACACTTCATATTATTCTCAATTGATTTTTTTAACACGAGGAAATGGTCGTTGTGTTTGTTTCCTAATAGATAACGGCCAATTTGAATTATATTTTTTCCAGAATAAACGAAAGTATTTTTTTGTCTTTTACCTACTGAAGTAATCTGCACACGCTACACATAGAACTTAAGTCATAAATAAATTTCCAGTACGTATATTTTTGGGTACGATTATGTTAATTACTTGCACTTGAAACATGTTGTCAGCAGTTATGTGCACTTCAGTCTATCATGTGTTTTTTCACAAATACCGCAGTTTATAACCAAACCGGTATATTTTAGGCCCGGAAATTGGGAGAAGAAGGGTAAAGAACATCACAGTTTAGACTTTATACACACCCTTGCGAAGATATTACAATCTCCGTCCTCATATCTCAATAACATCTGTGTTTAACTGGTCGCTGGAAACCTGCTGATATGCCTAGTTCTCGTCGCATATCCTACGTCTCCCTCTATCGCCGCACGATAGACTACATTAAATAGGCTGGCTTTAATTATCACACTACGAAATTAGTTCTTGCACTGATTTTAACTTCTCAATTTTCCACGTAGCATTTACATCATACTGACAACTAATTTTGATCAAATTTGAGACGTAGCTCATCAAAATGGATGAAGTAAAATACGTCTAATTAACGTCCTGTTCCTGAATATGGACAGATTTTTTAGACCATACATATCCTGATAGGTGGATAGGATGTGGAAATCTATTTCATTGGCCAGCCAGATCCCTAGACCTGACTTGCCTAGATTTTTATTTGTGGGGGCGAATAAAAGATCTCGTTTTTGCCACCAGACTCACTACAAGGGACGACATGATTAAGATAATAAGAAATGCTATTCAAAGTATTTCGATGGCAGAAGTAGAGACTGCCGTTCAATCCACTCATCAAAAAATGAATTCTTGCATCGAAAATGATGGAAGACATCTAGGGCCCCACTAATTATATTCTAATTCTTTTTAAAGTATTGTAATGTGTTTTTTTGCGTTTACTTTATTAATTTAATTTATTAATTACTAATTTCTATATTTAAATTAGAATATCAAGATTTAAACTGATAAATTTGTTGTACACGTAATTATTACCCACAAACATACATTTATGTTTCAATTCATTTACCTTAAGTTTATTGATTTTAAATTTTTCTGTCAAAACCTTTAATTCTAAGTTTACAGTAGCTACCATCTCTTCAAAATTAGTATTTTCATAATAGATAGGGTGCTGTCAGCAAATGGATGGATGTTCCATTTCCTCAACACATCCCCAAGGTCATTTATGTAGAGAAAAGATAATAAGGGACCAAGAACACTGCCTTGAGGGACTCCAAAGTTATTTAGTATTTGCTTAGATAACTTCCCATTCATTTTTGTTATTTGATACCTATTAGTTATATAACTTTGATTCCAACTTAAGACGGTGTGATCAAATCCGTATAATTTTAGATTTAATAGTAGTATTTTACTGTCGATTGTTTCAAAAGCTCGCTTAAGATCTACGAAAACAGCGCAAATTCCGACCCCTGCTTTATCCAACACTCCTTTCACTCAGAAATCACCAATTGTAATGCCGTTTCACACGAATGTTTGCCACGAAAACCCGATTGGTATGTACGTAAGATGTTATTTGAGTTTATGTAAGTAATTACTTGATTGTAAATTACTAATTCCAAAACTTTTTCGCAAAACGGCAACATATTTACTGGTCTCAACTGCTTAGCTAAATTTGTATTAGGTATTTTTGATATTGGTACCACTACAGATTTGTTATAACATTCAGGCATAACACCCTTTTCGAAACTTAAATTAATCAGATTTAGAAAAGGATAGCCTAGTATATGAAACAGATTTTTTTATAACATCAAGACCAATTTCATCAGTGCTATATTCTTTTCTTTGATTGTTAATTACTTTTTTCAGATCTTATAATGTTATTACACAAAACGATGTCATGGTATAGTTTACAACCGGTGATTCTGTCAATATCTACATGAACTGTTCCTATGCTAATAATAATACTTTGAATACTACCCACGTAATCCTGATTCAATACGTCCGCTATATTGGCATTACATATTACTCCATCGCAATTCAAACTTTGAAAGATATGTTCACCTTTCTTATTTCCAACTACGTCTTTTAAGTTTTTCCACATTAACTTCGGATTTGCTTTCTTTTCGTCAATATTTCTTTCATAAAATACTGTTTTTGCTTCATTTATAACTTTTATAGTATTATTTCTAGCGTGCTTATAGTTATTCCAATCTTCATTCTCATCTGTAAATAAAAATCTTTGGTGTGCCCTATTTCTGTTGTCAATTGCTTCCCTAGAGTTTCTATTGAACCATCTGTTTTCAGCTGATTTTAATTTTACAATTTTTTTAGGCGCTACAACATCTAATGAATCAAATATATTAGTTACAAAATTCTGACCTACTACGTTCACATTTGTACATGAAAATGCCCTCTCATTTTCAATTAACAAATTCTTCATTTCGTTAAAATTAATTCGGGCTCTAATTTCCTTTGTTTGATACTTTATTGATTCCTTGGCCTTTCCAATTTTTACTTGAATTATTGAATGGTCTGTTATTATATAATTTTGTTCAACATATGCATTTATGGTGTAGTCATTACTAATAATAAGATCAATTATGGTGCGAGAATTATTTCGCACTCTAGTAAAGTTTTGTATAAACTGTTTCATGCCATGATTCTCAATGCCCTCTTTAAGTCGCTTTTTTACATAGTCATTTTTGGAAAAATTTATATTGAAATCACCCGTCAAGATTTGTATAGCTATCGTCTGTATTGTTACCACTTTTATTAAAAAAAAATAATTCGGTGTAAGCTATTTATATCACTTACCATTCATATACTCATATACTCATATACAGGTATTTATTATTGTTATTATATTTAGTTTGAAAGGATGCTTATGTAATACCCAATAACTATTTTATTATTTTTTCTAGAAATGCATAAATACGACGCAAATAAAACGTCCGATTTTGTGAAATACCGTTTATGATTTACAGTCTGTTAAAGATCTGCATATATTTTTAAAAATTCTGCTCGAATAGAGAGACTAAGAAACCTTAAAACAATTATAGTAGACGGGAGTATACATAATGATATATACATAATATACATAAATTACATAAATGATTCCAAGAATTATGAATCTCCAGTTTTTTATAGATGTTATAAATTTGAGGAATTTGATTTGTTTATAATTACTTAACATCATTAGAATAAATATAGCCCGTTCATTATTTTTAGAAATTATATTGCTAAAAGTACTCCTTATGTAACATTTCCAATTACCATTTAAATGAAATATATCAAAATTCAAACTACTAGGTAATTTTACTCAATTGTTTTTGCAAGAAATATGACATCTATAAATCTATATCTCGACCTGCTCTTCAATTTTTGTTACAGGCCTATCCCATTCTATCTTGCTGACAGAAGGTGGTATCTGAAAAAATGTAATTTTAGAGAAATTAACTATTTTTCACATTATGCTATACCATCTGCATTTCAAAATTAACAATTTTCGCTAGTGGCAATTAAATTTGTATTCCTTTTTATTAACGTAACGACGTTAACATAACATTTCCTACACACTTGAAATACAGATAACATTAGTAGGACAGCATTCTAGATGCAATTCTTTAAGTTACGCGGCGCTGATGAGAGAAAGTAATTCCGAAACGTCAGCGACGTAGCTGCGTTGTGAAGGTATAAGTTATAAACCCTTTTTCATATAAATTCAGATCATTTGCAAAATTATTGATATTCGAAGGTAACTTTTTAAAAAATAAAGAATTACATATTCTTCGATGGTTCCTAATAAGTTAAATAAAGGTTTTTTAAATAGAACATATGATCAATTTAAAAAACTCGATTACGTCATCACGTAAACTGTGATGTCATTTTTAATACTTTCTGTACCAAATGAAGCGTCGCTGAATTAAAAATTCGACATGTTCGACATTTTTTTCCATAACCTTGTATCAATTAAACAAATTAATTATTCGATACTGTTGTCATGCACTGTATAAGGAAACCACATATTGGGCGCTTCCGCTTACCTGTTTTCTTTACACTTCGTTTCGAAACACCTTGTAAAAAATTTGATATTGTCAGATGAAACAAAATGTTCAATAGAGCTTCTGGATAACCAATTATAAAATAAAAGAAAGTGACCCCGCTCTCCCTTTTATTTATGGAAAAGTATACCACCAACCAACGGCAATAGTCAATAAGTGCTGTAATTTGCAAAGGTGCATATTACACCTAAAGAATTAAAAGAATAATAGAAGTTTATTCATTATGATGATAACTTTTTACTTCTATAGCTAGTAGCAGTGTAACTATGAGAGAGTTTCCTTCCACTAAATATGTTGACAGTATTCAAAAACGAATCGTAAGATTGATCTTTAACAAAAATCTAAGGAATACTCGTAGACCAAAATTTTTCGAGAAGAAAATACTTTCTCTTCCTAGCATATATAAATACAAGTACCTAATATATGCCAAAAATAATATTAATGATTTGCGGATCGTTATATATAGGAAACCAGACATAAAAATAATTTAATTATACCAGCACACAAGACTAGTGCTTTTAAAAGCTCTCCTTACTATAATTCTATTACATTGTACAATAGCTTACTCACAAATATTAAGAATCTTCCATTAATAAAATTCAAATCTGGAATAAGAGCCGTACTTACAAATAACTGTTATTATAGCATAAACGAGTTTATAGAAAGTCCCAATTAGTTCATGCGTTCTAAAACGGTTGCAAAAATCTCTACATCGTTACTATATTTATTTTTAATTATTTTGTTGTTTCCTGTTTTTTTTTATTACTTAGGTATTTTTCTTTCTATAGAATGAGTACGTACTACATACATATTATGTTCTGTTTTGTTTTTTTTATCCTTTACTATATAATGACTTGCCAAATGTATAAAATTTGTATCTTTCATAATTGGTGAATAAAATTATCTATCTATCTATCTATACAAAAAACTTTGCAGCAAAAATTATTGTCTGCCAAATTCTGATAAAAATCTCCCATTAGCAACCACCTTTTACTATTTTCTAAAAATTATTATAAGAAAGGGTGGCGTGCTATAAGATACTGCTACTTTCTGGAAGTTACTATAATGAATAGCATTCTTAGGAAAACTATCACAGTGTTTACTACTAGATGAAGTATATACTTTGGCTACTGCTTAGTTTTAAGAAAAACTGCAGTGTTACTTCGACATGTGTAACGTTTTGTCATAGATGCTTCACCTCACATACTAAAAGTATTACAGCATTCTTGAAAATTGCTCTCAGACGCAGCAGAGAAATTTATAATTTAAGGAATTACGATAAATCATAAAATTTTTGTTGTCACTTGTTTAATTTAGTTTTTTGCCGGTTTTTTTTTAAGCTGTAATCTATTTTATTGTCCATTTCATATCATTAATTTTTTTCAAAATTTATTTAATATCTAATTTTTTTTAAGGCTTTATTTATAATAACGGCGGAGTTTAGCACATTGCTACTATACCACTTAACCAGGACAGACACACACACACACACAACAACAATTCCCTCCGGCATTTACCAAATACCGCAGCTAAGACTGAAACTCAGGAGAGATAACCAATAAGTAGCGGGTTCTACTACACAACAGCATTCTTGCAAACTGTGATACCGTCTCGGCATTTAAAAGAGCTACTATTCGCTCGGTGCGTGATGGTAGCGCCACCAGAAGTATGAACTAAAGGACGCTATTTACTCAGTACACTTATGGGACTTAACAATAACAAATTTTTTATTGTTAAAATAAAAAATATATATAAAATGTGAAAAAATCCTCAGTGACAAATAAAATCAGTTGCTGATTTATATTTACTGGAGTACAACAAAAAAATGTAAGTATAATATATAAACAAATTATTTAAAACTGTGAAGAGGTTAAGTAAAGTCAATTTAAAGCATAACAGAGACCAAAAATTAATAAAAAACAAGGAATAAAAATAAGGACATAACTAGATAACTATATTTTGAAGATATTGTAAAATGTTTATTTATTAACAATATACTGAAATATTTATTTGAATATTAATTTTTAATTTATTTTTATAAGAAAAAATGGACGTCATCATCAAAACTGGGTTTCAAGCAATAAGTCATCAAATTAAGTTTCAACCCGAGACTGAAATGAAAGGTAAAAAATTAGCTGATGCAGAGCATGTACGTGATGTTGAAGAACATCGAAAAAATAAACAGAGTTATTTGATTAAATGCATCATGTGGCTTAGGAACCCACGGTGATCCATCAACACTACAAAATAAATTAAATACTGTAAATAAATATTTTAGAATCTAACGCACGCGAAAAATTACAAATATAAAAAGTATTAAATTTTTTTTTGTTTATCAACTTCTATAAATATTAAAAATTAAATAATTCAATTTTTCTATTATTAATTTAAATAAAATATTAGCGTGAACACTAAATTACCAAATTTATCGATTTGTCTTAAAATATTATTCTCTGTTATTATTATTACTGAAAGTAAGGTTATGGCACTACTCACTTGCACCTTCTTACTGCAACTATCCACTTTTGTCTTTGAATTATTTTAAATTTCGAAGTTGGAAATTTATAAAACTTGCATTCACTTTTTCTACTGGTATTTTTGCAATCAACAACACAGCAACTACAGTTACTCATTTTATTCAAATATTATTAAATACAATAAATTTAAACTATTCACGTGTATTTATCCGAAAGAATTTTAAAAACAGCGTCCTTTATTGTCTACATCAACCGCTGCGGACGCTGGTGTCGATTTGGCTCTCCCTACCATGACTTCGCTCCCAGCGAATATATCCATGTCCTAGCCAGGAATCGAACCCGGAACCCCTTGGTCTCATGCCTAACATATAAGCACTGAGCCACTGAGACACTTTTTGTATTTTTGTTGAAATGCTCTGTTAATTCGTTAAGGGATGTGTCTTTTTGCCGCTTTAATAGCCGGTGTCATTATTTTATCCTTTATTTTAAAATCTTCTAGCATAATAACAAAAATGCTAAATGTAAATGTTCATTTTGGAGTGTTTTTTGGGTAATTTCTTCATCTGAAAACACCTTTAAAAAGTGAAGTATGTACTTCCGGGAGTGGTAAATACTACGCAGAAACTGATAAAATTTTAAGTATTGGCAAGTACTTCGTTTTTTTAATATTATTTAATGGGTGTGTGTGTCAGTTGTCTCCAAATGTGTGCCCCCTCCCGCACACTGTTAGTTTAGGTTTCGATTCGTACTAATATAGTATTTTACCCAGATAGGAATGACTCGAGGTTGAGGTAATACCGAAAGACAAAGATACGAGTCGAAGTTTACTAATTCCGATTTCGTATAGTGTTATTTTATTGAACCAATCTTACTATTGCATCGAAATAATATAGCACGACGGTGGTCATGACAAATACGCATACCACGGCGGACGATGCAGTGGTACGAAACATACGAATCTTTTGTATTACAGAGTCAGTACGATACGGTTACTTGAAAAGAGTCGTATTGCCCATCTCTAGGAAGAAGTGTTGAATGCCGTCGAGGAATATCTATCGGTATGATCCAGAAGGCTGGAATTGCAGTTGCAAACATCGCAGGCCACAGCATGGTGAATATTAAGACAGCAGGGCTTACATTCCTATCATGTTCATACTGTGCAAGCCCCATAGCCGGAGGATCCCATAAGTCTCCTGGAATATTGTCGGTGGCTCCTGCAAAGAATTGTTGATCATCCAAATTTCTTTCGGTTCGTGTTGTACAACGATGAGGCTATATTTACTCGACAAGAAATTTTTAATATGCATAACATGCATGTTTGGTCAGAGGAGAATCCTCATCCTGTGCAGGAACATAGATTTCAGGAACGATTTCATGCAATGTGTGGGTAGGAATAGTGTATGATTATTTAATTGGACCCCGCATTTTGCCACCACGCATGATTGTAGTATACTTCCTATTTCTACTTAACGCCTTGTCTGAACTACTCGAATATGTGCTTCTTACTGTACACCGTGGTATATGGTTCTTCTTAGATTGTGCCCCCATACACAATACTTGCAGCGAGAAATGCCCGAAAAGGTGGGTTGGAAGAAATGGGCCAGTACCATGGCCTGCTTGATCACCATACCTAACTGCGTGCGATTTTTATTTATGAGGGTACATAAAACATCTGGTTTACTCAACATCAATCAAATGATTGAGGCACTACAAAGCCAGAGTGCAAAATGCTGCGGATAGCATTCGCTAAAATATTGACGTTTTCGAAAAAATCAGCAGTCTATTGCAAAAAGAACCAGTGCTTATGTAGAAAATCAAGATGGAAGTTTTTAGCATTCTTTAGTTTAACTTCATCACCAACACACAGCGCCATACCACTGCCAAATAGACTGTTTCCTCCTAAGGAAACCTGTTTCCTGATTGACAGAATCGGGGAAAGCAAACATACTAGTTTATCTTCTAAAGTGGGATTTTTGTTTTATTTCCTGTTTAAGTATAACGTCTGGGGTTTTTCCTCGTCATTTTTAAATAGTAAAGCACAAAATTCTAAAAAAAAAACGAAGTATTGTCTACAAACACATTTATTCCTTTAAACAGGAAACAAATTGAGGCTCTTTTCTCTGAGCGGGGAAGCAAGCGATGAACTAGAAAATTTCAAAATATACTTGATACTAAACAAACTCAAAAACCGTCGGCAATCGACAACTTAACATCTAAAAATTGTCTAACTTACTAAGAAATTTTGTTAGGTACCACCATTTTTCTATGTGCTTTTTACCAAAGTAATGGCTAGATCAAAAACCAATGTTACCGTTAAAAAAAGGAAACACGGTAATGTTCTTAAACAGTCTCTCAATATGTTGATTATTAATGTCAACGGAAAAAGTCAAATTAACTTTAATCGTAAGGTTTATGCACACAGGCAGATTTACAAATCATTAACGTTAAGTTGTTCGTTGCACCTTAGCGGCACCTCCAGCAGACACCGGCTGATGCTTTCGTAGCTAGGTACCTAGTTACTTTATAATTTAATGAAGAAGGCCTTACCAGCCGGTGGGGCTCAGTTAACACATTTTTTATTTCGTACTCTCAAGACTTCAGAAAACTTCAAGGCAACAGATGATCTCAAACACAGCTAATGCCAGGTAACGTTTGATATACGTTGCCTGGCAATGTTGGATATACGTTGCCTGGCATTAACTATGTTTGAGATGATTTGCTGCCTTGAAGTTATCTGAAGCCTTGAGAGTAAGAAATAAAAAATGTGCTAGCTGAGCCCCACCAGCTGGTAAGGCCTTCAGGATACGGCAACATACCAAAACGCACACCACCTCTCTCGATCGAGGCTTAGCATTGTCTCCCAAAGCAAGATAACCTACCTAAACGCAAAACAACATAAAGCTCCTCGCACAGCGATCCACATTCGACCGTGGTTCCCGAGCATCTCCCCCGCATCTTGTCTGTCTTTCGCGCTCAAAACCAATGCCCGAAAACATCGTCTCACCAACGCGCGCACTAATTACAAATACGTCGGGCGCAATATGGTGGTCCAGTAGTGCCACACTACAGGGATAATACAACAATGTCTAACAAAATTATTCTAATCAAATCAAGAGTTTAAAGTCTGACGAATCATTTTATTTAATTTACCACGAATGTGATCCAAATTAACATTTCCTAATATGGACCGTTACATAAGGATAGTTCAACTGAAGTTTAGTTGATTTGTCGAAACACTGCTTTAAAATGAAACTAGTGAAGGTCGGTACACATACGTAAAAATTATTGATTATTACATTTCAATATTATTAAGATATGCGATAGTTCTTTGTTGCAGTGTAAGGTATGTATTATGTAAATTATGATCGTATACTTATCGGACAAATAATGTAGTTATTTGCTATTATTAGGGGCGTCCATAGTAGGGAGTTTTAAGGATACTTTTATTATTTTTATTACTTTGCTTGAAAGTTTCAAAAATATGGGAAAACTGTTTATATACCCTCTTAGATTCTAAAGTTTATTCTACGATTTATTTTGAAATCATCCTATATATGAAAATGTAAATTTATAAAAATCAAAATTTTATCATAATTATTGGGTAAATTTAGGTCATTTATTTCTATCTGTTTGGTAGTTCATCTCCGAAGCGACTCCTTGGGGAACACCTGGGCAGCCGCCTCTACCACAAACCACTAGCGACCCTTAAATTGATAATACTATAATTATGATTGGATCGAAGATGAAGTCAACTACAAAATACTAACTAATACCAACACATTTTTTTAAATATTTTCCAAGCTCATTTACAATTACTGTGGTATCCGTTCAAGAAATTCTTTAAGAAACTGTAACACATATTTATAAAACATATTGTTGAAAACAATAAGTTAACACATGTATTTTAAGGATAATGAAAAGCAAATACTATAAGTGCACAACAATTTAAAAGTAATGTAATCCCAATAACCAACAAAATATTCAAGAAAGGAATAAATAAAAATGTATTTATAAAAAAAGCGACAAAACATTATAAACAGAAAATCCACAGTAAGATTGTTGGGTGCGAGGAAAGGGAGAAGTTAAACTGCTTAGTTTAAGACGCAGAGACTCATTTCAGATGTGACGCGTGGCACATACTTGAGTATGTCCTTTTTCATACACTACAGAATTTTAGTACAGGTAGTTATACGCAGTTTTGTACCGTGTATATCAATCAATCAATCATTTATTTTGTTAAAGACAATTACAAATTGTATAACAATAGTCCATTTGGTGGTACAATATACCATTCTATGTGGTACCTACAATTGATAATATAAAGTTACACACAAAACATAAGAGACCATATGTAATACAAAAATACAGTAAAATAATAACATGTAAATATAATATACATATATAAATATGAAAATAAAATCTAAAATGTCAATAGAGTCTGAAAGGTAAAAAGACTTGGACAAAGAGTAGAAACATTTATCCACTAAAAATAATTTCAATTTTTTTTTTTTTTGAATTGACATAAATTAGGATAATCTTGCTTCAAATCAGCAGGTAATTTATTAAAGATTTTTAGTCCTAAATAGTTTGGTGATTTATTTGTAATTGAAGATTTAGAAAAAGTTACATGAATGTCGTCTTTATGTCTAGTATTTATATTATGTATGTCTTTATTTTCATTAAACTTGGATCTATTCTTTAATACGTACACACACATTTCAAATATACATAAAGAAGTTAAAGTTAACATTTTACATTGTACAAAGCTGTTTCTACATTGGTCGGAGCCTGTTACGCAGAATACATTGCTGTGTACTGGAAAGTTGCCTGTGATGTTACGCAGAATACATTTGTAGTGCGACTCTACCTTGCATAATATAAATTAATTAGTTGCTGCCTATTTAAAATTTCTTTCATATTTTTAAATAAGAAGTTGAATGAACTTACCCTGCAATTACGATTTTTGCAGTGGACTTTCTAATTAAGACATTCATCTAAATGAATTCCTAAAAAACATACACTGTTTGCAGCAGCACGATTGATAACATAATTATTTAATTTCACTGATACAGAATCGCAGTTTTTTTTGTCTGTTATGAAATCTGATAATTTGTGTTTTGCTTGCGTTAAAATGCAAGTAATTTTCGTTAAACCACATTTTCTAAAATTTTATTTATTTCCGAATACAAATTATTGGGCGACTTATTTGAAATGATTAAAGATAAATCGTTAGAATACATAGTAAAGAAGGTTTTACCTATTACAGATTCCAATGAATTTTTATATATAATAAAAAGTACAGGGCCCAAAACTGAACCCTGCGGTACTCCCATTTCAACTAGACTAGAACGAGAGCTGACTCTTTTTTTGCTGAATTTTGACTGGTATGTGGTATGGACACATATTGTTTACGAGATTTTAGAAAACAATGTAGCCAATTTAGCGGAAGACCTCGTATGCCGCAGTCATAAAGTTTATTAAGTAACATGTCATGATTTACGCAGTCAAATTCCCTGCTCAGGTCACAAAATACCCCAACAGGACACTCGCCCGCGTCGATACATCTAATGATTTCACCATAAAATAAGTAAATGGCAGTAATGGTGGACATGCCAGAACGGAAACCATGTTGATTGTTTGATAACATTTTTAAATTATTTAAAAATGACATTAACTGATCTAAGTAAGCATTTTCAAATATTTCTGAGAAACCAAAATTGACGGTAACTGGTTTATAGTTTTCTATACCCATCGGGTCCTTTTTTTTTTAAATTGGTAGTACTTTTCCTCCTTTTAATAATGTTGGGAAAACACCGCTCTGAAAAGATAAATTCACCACGTAGTTTTACTTACTGTAAGACACGTTTAACTAGGAACATTGGAATGTCGTCTGAGCCTGCCGACTTTTATTTCATTTTTTCAATTTAGTTTAATAGTGGTTTAAAAAATAATGGGTAGTGGTTTACTGTAGTGTTATTTTGAGTTAAATTATACTGGGTGGCTAATTCGTTAACAATATTTTTTGGTTCATTAATGAAAAAGTAATTTAGAGTTGAAGCAACTTCTTCAGGGTTTTCTATCATTTTCCTCATTTTTTTAAGTATTAACATTACTCTCGTTTTTTTTTCTTATTATATTAGGAATGTACGAAGATAATTCGTTTAGTAGGCCAATCAATAGAAACATTCGCAAAGTATCTTAACGAAAATGATAAATAATAAACACCACTGAAATTTGACAACACCTGAATCCAAAACCGAAACTATATAAGGGTTACACTGAGAAGAATGTGGACATATAACCATTCCCAACTACATTACCAGTATCGGTGGTGGGATTCAAATCGGCAGCTGCGATAGTTAACATTCTAGTCATCACTTTCCTTCGCACTTAGCCAAACACCACCGATGCAGGTTAAAATAGATTTGATACATTTTGTTTATTAATACCTGTAAAAAATAAATGGTATCTGTACCACCAAAAAACATATTTTTCAAACATCGACGCTCTAATTATGTCTGTTCCCATTAACACCTTTTTTAAGTTACATTATTGCAAATATGCTTTTTTTTAGCGTTTGTTACTTTATACAAAATAATATTCTTGATTTTCTTGTTTCAAACATTTCAAATTTATTATACACGATTTTTCTAAGCTCCTAAATCAAAATGTTCATAAGGGTGAAATAGGTGACTCCAAAAGGATCTGCTTTGAATCATCTTTTCCCACCTGCCCTGTTGTGTACAAATAGGCATTCTGTAGATATATCATTTACCTGTTTTGTATAAGACGTTAACAATATTTTGCCTAGCAAGAAAACTTAGAGAAATAACTATTATTTCACACCCAGAAAAATACCCTTGACATCGAACTTTAACAAGATTTTCTTTCGCTCAGTAGTGTTATCTTCATACATCAAGTTGAACTATATAATTCAGTCGTCTATTGCTATTTCTCGAAGACACTTCCTCTAAATTATTAGATTAGAAATAAACGTTTTCCTTACAATTGCTTGAATTTTGCAGTGTGAGTAATCTCATTTTAAAATAACGTTTGAATTGCAAAGCTTTCTCTTTTATGTCTTATCTCTTATTTATCTTTTATCCACGACTGTTAAAAATATATCCATTATGTATTCGATTCCTCATTGATAATACTATTCATTATTCACTGCAGTGAATAATGATTTCATTATTCACTGGTTCTTAAATTTTTTTATTTAAAATTTATCGATTATACCATGACATGCCAGTCAAAGTGCGGAATTGTCATTTGATTTGAAACGGCAAAATTTGTCACAACTTGTATCGTGATATTTTAGCAAAAATTGTTATTTATTAATAGTCGAGGATGAAGTGTAGTATTATACTGGTGCTTCATGGCTATTAGGGTGAAGTTTACGTAAATCACTAAATCATTACATGCTCGGTAAATAATATACTATTTTCTTCTCCGTTGTATTAAATGTCAGAAAGTTGTTTATATGTGATTAAAATTAATTCGATTATTCCAGAGGAACTATGTAAAATAGTTGACACTAGGGTAAATTACTTCATTTATCAAGGTTCTAATTGCAGATTTAAGTATTATTCATGAAAAATAGTAATAACTATAAACAAGAATATATGTATTTTTGGAATTAAAAAGATCACATTGTATAATTTAATCCAAAAGTTATAAAACTTAGTTGTCATAATAACACCACCAACTCTTTTAAACAAGAACCTCCAGTTACATTTAAATCAAGGTATAAAATTTATTAATATTTTGCACATAGTCGATTCGCTTTGCAAGTTTTAGAAAAAAATATTCAAAATTTATGACGTTGATATCAAAGTTGTTGGTTTGACATTATAAGCCAGTTATGTCACACACTGATGTTAAATAAAAAAACGTGTACAACCTTCTTTATTAAAATTAAATTAAAAAGATTAGCAAGTTTTAAATTCCTATTTTTTATGAAGGTCAAGGTTGAAATTTGCATATGGTGTACCAATAGATTCATATTCTCATTGAAATGGCTCCAATTCTTCCCCACTGGTTTTTAGTATTCTGAATACGATAGAGCTTAAAGTAATTGTTCTGTACCAGGATTGAATCCCTCGTCAGCAAATAGTAGAACAATTGAGTATAGTTCGGGAATCGAATTATTTAATGCCATGGAGAGAAGAGGAAGGAACTGATTATAGCAGATCTCAAATTGAGCGTACAAATGTAAAACAGCAGTACTATGTGACGCAAATTTCCCAAGGAATCGTTCAGCAGTGCCAACAAGCCTAAAAAAGTAAATTCCAACGTGTTATTGTGATGGAAGTTGGTTTTTTTTATTTTGTAATTACATTTAGCCTGCTAAATAACGACTGTTACCAAAGAAATTTGATAGGCTCAGAAAAGCTTCACAGGCATATAACTCAATTATTCTAGCTTGGCACTTCAACTTGGATGTGCAATGGTCTAAACCCTGCTTTTTCAGTGTAAAGCAGTTTGGCTTGTCTCTGTTCCACACTAGTGATACTTATTCTGTCTCTGCGCCGCCAAAATGCCAAGCTATCGTTGTTGAAATGTACAGGTTGCATCCTGTCAAAGAACAACTGCCAAAATGGAGTTGAATCATATCCCGCACTATTTCTGGAATTAGTAAATTTTGTGGGGATGAAAGAAATACATTTTTTTTCCTGTAAAATATACTCCTATCAAAATATAACTTAATTAGCTTTATAGTGATAAAAAAAAATAAAATATTCACACGGATTGTTATGGAAGAACTCCTCTATTCACCTAATTTCAGTGGGTCTTTCAAACGATACATAAAAGTGACTAATCTTCACTGACATTCTGTATAGGTATCTGTATTAGTATTTCATACATTCAAACTATTTTTAACGTTTTTATTAATACAGGTTTTTCTAATAATATTAGTTTAAATCACTTTAACCAGAGTGAATAATCCCGATTAATGAAATTTGAATGAAATATTTAGACCAGGATAAAAACCATATCAGGATAAAAATATAACATTATATTAATTGTTTAAAAGAGTTAACCATTCAATTATCAACACAACTCTACGAAATCTTCTGTTCTAATAACAACAATACCTATTTCAACATACAATAGCGTGCTTCTAAATAATTACCTATTATCACTTATAGTTATTATAGTTACTTTATTGCAACTTATTTTATTTTACTGGTGAAAACCAGATATAAAATAGAAAAATAACTATCAGAATTAAACATAACAATAAATGAAAACGGCATAGGTAAAATACAGGAAACAAATTACAATTATATTGAACCAGTACACCAAAGGCCATCTCTTACCATAATTAATATACAAGTAAACGTAAAACATACAAAAGAAATCCTACTGAAAATATATGCTGAAGGCGAAACGTGTTGAACTCTTAATACCACAGTGAACGTGTATCAATTTTTCTTGCACATATTGTTATACATTTTGAAACATGTAGAGATTCCTGTAGGAGGTGAGTTCGTGGTATGGGAATGGAAATGCCAAATGTATTTCGATGTCTAATTGAAGGATCTTAGATGCTGGACACCAGTGTCTTCAAAGCTGTAGAAAACTGAAGAAAAAACTAAATTACTAAAATTTTATTAAACAGTTTTCCAAACATTTTCATTCATAATCCTAACAACTATTCAATCAAAGCTACTCTGTCCACATTGATATATCCGATAACAAAATGATTTCTGAAAGATTTGATTTGTAATCTATGCATTTTTATGATAAATGATAAAGTTTAAAGTAGGTTAAACTGTTAAAGTAAACGCCAGTTTTTGCTAAGCACGACAGAGCTACATTTATTTTTTTTCTTTATTTGAGTTTTAATTAGAACCAAAATGCGAATTCGGATATTTTAATAAAAGCCCACTTCACATCATTTATAATTTTAGTGTACTAATATTCTTCTTTAATTAAGTAGGTAAATATAAAATAATCAGTTCTTGAAAGATAATGTATTTGCAGAAGATGGAAATTTTGCTATTACTTAAAATGTTTTAGTTATGTCAGAGAACCAGGTACAGGTAGATTCTTTGCCCAAGTTAACCAGTTCGAACACTCGAAAAATTGGTGTAATGGAGGGATTTCATGGCTTCGATAACCTAGTTTTTGAAGGACCAAAATCTCGAAAAATTTCCACAGCCTCCAACCATGCAGGTAGAGGACCAGTTAGAAAAAAAAGTTTATTGCACAAAAGTGATCTTGAAAATAATATACCTGGAAATGGTAAGAATGTTTTTTATAGTTTGATCATTTTTTATATAATTTTCTTATCTTTGACATTTGTCTTTCTTGGAAAAAAATAACGTGACACTTGATTTTTGCGCACTTCTTGCACTTCTTTAGAATTATTTTTTAAATATTATCATTATTTTGATTTCATTCAAGTCAAAGGGGTCACAGATTACTCATATTTTTTTTAAGAGAATATGCATGATTCTTTTCAATTTGAAAAAAAAAGGCCTACACTTTGCGGTGAAAAATTTATTCAGTTCTTCATCAATTATTGAATTGTTAAAATATTGAATATTTATTTACTGATTTTTTAATGCAACTTTTGGAAACAGGTACAACATCTTATCAGTATTTACTGAAACAACATAGGCTGATGCAAATGTAACACATTGCAAAAATTTATGACAGTATAAATACAGTATCAAAAATCATCATGTTGATGATCGGCGGCGGCTAGTCACCAAGTGTCGCATAGCTCTGCATTACACCCATCGGTAATAATATATCAAAATGTGATTTAAAAGACAAATTTGATCTTAAATATATAAGTTTTTGTTACTTATTTCAATCCTTTTGGTATTGAAGCAGTGCAGCACCCTCCAAGTGGTTACTTGGCAGACACCGCCTCTGTTAATACAGAATAAGATTTGCGGGAAACAACTACTCAGCGAACAAAAGTCCAGACCTGCATTGAATTAAACCTGCAAATCATCTTTGGTAGCTAAGATCATTTGTCAGTTCTTGGTTTGCTATTATTATTTATTTTTTCCATCACTTATGGCATACTGAAGATGACATTAAAAGTTCGAAACGGGCCTATGTCTACTGAGGAATTAACAAATGATAACCAAACAAGATTTGCAGGTTTAATTCAATGCAGGTCGGGGCTTTTGTGTGCGGAGTAGTTGTTTCCTGCAAATCTTATACAGTATATAGTTTAGCCTACCAGCGTTAGAGGTCGAGGCTCTTGGTACCTGCTTGGTAAGTCGCTATCAGTCACTAAGACATCAGTGACTGGTAGTAGCACTTACCACCAAAGAGATACATTTATCATTCACTATGTCTGTTAATACAGCTCATTTTAGCGAACTTGATGTCAATAGGACGCAACTGAAATGGGCCTTGTTTTGCGCTTGTTCCTTTTAATTGAGTTGTTAAAATGACAGAACTATGGCAGATTTCAAAGGAATGAACTTCCCCCCTACATTTTACGACTACGATGAGTTATATTGGTTTATTGGTTTTAGGGATATAGAATATATCGAAATGTCAAAATACAAGACTCATTTTCTGCTAGTACTTCTATTGCTTATACTACTACAACATCTTTTAAAATGTTTTCTTAACCGCTTGTCAAGTCACTTCCCAGAAAATCCTGGGATTTTGTGTTGAGTAAAGAGAGACGAGGCCCTACAGTTTATTGTGGAGTTCGAACCACATCTATGGCATCAACAGTTCTCTTAATCCGAAACAAATTACAAATAAAATTTGTAACTTGCTCCGGGATGGATTCGAACCATCGATATTCGGTACCGAGTAAACAGCTATCAGCACTTTACCCACTCGACTACCATGCCCGAACTGATAATCAACAACCCTAATAGCACAACGTAGTCCTATGGACATCCGATGAACGTCCTCAGCGGACATTATAGATAATTCAGGACGTCCCATGAACAGCCTTTTTTAGTCCAAAGGACATCTTATGGACTTCCTTGGGGTGCCCAAATGTCACAACTTTGAACCATATTCGGACGTCCATACGGAACATCCGAAGGACGTCTATAATGGGACATTATTTGGATATCTTTTTAATACCCCATAATACCTATATTAGTTTATTTTTCTTTCTTGGGTCTCACTATCACATAAACCATTTTTCCAAACTTATCAATTATCTAAAAAAAAATACAGTTATCCAGTTATGACATTGGAAAAATAAGCCTCCGCGCTTGTGACTACATCAAAGAATTATTCAGAGGGTGTTTTTTGACAACTGGAACCAGACAAAAGACTTATTTTTGCAGTATCACACTGGGTAACTGTATTTTTTAGATAATCAATCTTAGAATTATTCGTGGGTAGCAAGCCCCAAGAAATATTAAGAGAATACTACAAATAACATATTAATGCCCCAGAATAAATCACATTTAGATTTGTATTGTTGTCTATTTCTATTATGCTGTCGACTTCAAAACGTTAGTAACTTAGTAGTCTTTTAGATGTCGAGTTAACCCAGCTTTACTTATGGTAATATTTTATATTATATTTCACAAAATCAAAATAACTATACAAACTACACCAAAAGCGAAGCAAAATTTAGCAAATAAACTGCCAAAATCATCTATTACTTTTTCCAAAAGGACGATTACTTAGCATTGTTGCCAAATCAAATACCTTCATTTCCCGCCACGGCATAATTTTTGTTCATAAGATGATAATAATTGTAACTGTAACATCTCTTTGTATAAAAAAAAGAATAATAGTAAATGACGATAATACCTGATACACACGATTTTATTTAGTTGTTTAGATATTATCTGTTGAATGTTGAAATTAATTGTTAAGAATTTATTATTTTTCCACTTGGCAACATGGCACATGTACGTTTCCACTCGCGCGAATTTTGAATTGCATTTCTAGCTTTCATATCATATATTAATATTATTCATTTTACGTGAATAACACACGAAGTATGCTTAATACTTTAATACAATACAATACCGTTATGTTATTTTTATAATCCAGATATGATTTATAGTTTTTTTTACTTTTTCACTTTTTATGTAATAAATTTAATTTTTGAATTTATTGTTATCATTATGAATACATAGGACACGCCCATATACCAACTCACAAGGAAACATAACAAACCTAAAACTATTTTTTTAGGAACTAGAATCAGAATATCACTACCTAGTGGAAATAATTTGAAAAGAATTTACTTAGTTAAATCAATCAAATCACGCTGTCCCTGCAAAAAATCCATAAAACGTGAGTGTTCATCTATTCGCAAAATGAACATTTTCTACACAATTTTAAAATGTGTTCAAACAGCAACGTCTGTTAGACGTCCATTTTAAGTCCTTTGAAGTTGGTATATTAAATGTTCAAACATGGACGTCCATCGGACATCCAATTTACGTCCTTGGAAGTTTGTACATTTAATGGTCGGATACGGACGTCCTTTGGATGTCCATTTTATGTCCATGGACGTCTGTACATAAAATGGACTTAGAATGGACGTCCCTAGGACGTTGTGTGCTATTAGGGAATACAAACTGGAGAAACTTTTTATAAAAAAATCTTATCTAGGTAAATAAAACGACGAGAAGGTAGTGGACATTTCACCAGAAATCTATAATTAGATAGTAGGCACTAATGAAATTCGTCCTGTACAATAAATGTAATATTACTGAACCAATAAAAATATAGTTTCAAACACTGAAAATTCAATTAATAAGCAGGTAATGATACCCCTTGGATTGGTATAGTACTATTAGAAAGTGGGCCTTGTATTTTGACATTTCGGTAACTTGTTCGCAATTTTATAGAGCTAATTCTATTTCGTTACAAAACTAAGTTTATTAAAATGGGTTGAGAACTAAAGAAATTGGAGACAAAATATTAAAGTTTGTTTTTTTGTTCCAGATTTTAAAAATGGTAAATAGCCCTTTTTTGAATTCGCTGTATCTCCAAATTCCATAAACCGATTTAACTCATCGTAGTATTAAAATGCAGAGGAAAGTTCATTTTTTCCTAAATATGTCATTAGATCTGTCATTTTGACGTTTCAATTTAAAAGAATGAGTGCAAAAGAAGGCCTATTTTCAATTGCGTCCAGCATCTTGAATTTTAATATTTCGACAGTCTTGACATCTGGTCTTTATTGCCTATTTAATCAACTAACTATTGATGCCAAGTTCAATTAAAAAGAGCTGAGAAACAAAAATTTGACAAGGAAAAACAAATAGTACGTTTTTTTCCAGCCCACCATCCGCCCGGTATCCACTTATTACCTTTTGTTCAAATTATTCATCTAAAACAACATACCAACGTGGGCAAAAAATAACATCGTAACTCAGCTTTAAGTAAAATTCAGATTTATTTACAGGGTGTTTGAAGGTTACGGGATAAAAACTGAAATTTATTCATTTCCAGATAAGTAATAATACTTATGATTTAAATAAAACATTATAAATAATACAAAGAAGGTTTAGTGCCATATCCCCAAAACAAAAACAATTATGCAGCTACGGACACGTGTTTCGGAGTTATTGCCCCTCATCAGCGTAGCGTAGCTAAGGTATTGGATCTACGATGGAATAGATCAGGAACAAGAACTAAAATAAGGCTGGAAAGTACAGTACACAGTACTCAATTAGTGCCTTCATGTTCCCATGTGCCACATATGGGGCCTCGATGAGCACCTGGCATATACGGACAAAACAAGTTAGATTTATTGGGGTTCAAAATAAAACAAAGAAGGTTTAGTGCCATATCCCAAAAAAAAAACCAATTATGCAACTACGGACACGTGTTTCGGAGTTATTGCCCCTCATCAGCGTAGCGTAGCTAAGGGACATTGTGGTACATGGAAACATGAAGGCACTAATTGAGTACTGTGCACTATACTTTCCAGCCATATTTTAGTTCTTGTTCCTGATCTATCCCATCGTAGATCCAGTTCCTTAGTTACGCTACGCTGATGAGAGGCAATAACTCCGAAACACGTGTCCGTAGCTGCATAATAGTTTTTTTGGGGGGTTATGGCACTAAACCTTCTTTATTTTATTTTGACCATAATAAATCTATCTTATTATAAATAATATATAAAATATTAAGATTAATTGGAAACACTAGATGTTATATAGTTAATTATAAAACAAATTCTCGAGCAAATCACATATTTCTCGAAAATAACATCATGGTAATAATTTTATGTTATTATATTTGGTATTTTGAGATATTCTTGAAGTCCTACATTATATTGTCAAAATCAAATGTCATTTTCCTGTCAATACATTTTCATTTTCTAGATTTGTTACCGACATAACAAAATATAGAGAAGAGTATCAAGACAGTAATAAGTAAAGAACATGATCATAACCACTTAAAATTTTAAAATAATAAGATTGTATTTTAATATACGATGTTATCATAACCAAATTATAATTTTACAATATCGTAATTATAGAAGAATAAATCAAGAGACTCATTATGCCTCCAAAAAGTTACGTCTTTACGTATAATACATATCAGCTTAAAGTCACCACCTTCCTCTCCGCTCACTTTCTGGCACGCCTCACTACAAATAGTGCTAGAAAGGGAGCATATGAGAAGGTGGTGACTTTAAGCTGATTAATATAGTACATACATTTTAAATAAAACAGGTGTAAAACTAGTAATTACATAATTGTAACACTCTTTGATGAATTATTTTGCAGCTTGGTAGACTAAAACAAATGATTAGAATTATGTCCAACTAAATTTCCAGATTTAACATACCTAGATTTTCTATAGAGATATATTATGATAAAATTTACGATAATATAAATCCACCAGCAGTATTGTATTTTAATTTTATTTATTTACATAAATAACTGATTTTACGCACAAAGATAAACTAAGATTTTCTTTTGATTGATTGACTGGAATTAGGTTGATTATTTAATTCGAACAAATGTCATTAAATTATTTTTTCCTGTATTTTCGATAATAAAAATATTGATTGAGCTTAGTCTGAAGGACACTGTCTGAGATTGTAAATAAATAAACAAGTGATCAAACAATAGTATCTATTATGATAATTGTAAAAATGTTGATCCATGTTATCTCAGAATTGCATTATTATGAATTAAAATTCACCTCTGTTATCTAGATATTGATTCACAAAATGTATAGTTTGCAAGAAATCAATGAGAAGTGAACAAATTCTCTATATTTTTAACATCAAAATAATTGCTAAATTGGCCACACAGAAATTATTTAATAAAGTTTGAGGAACATATCATAGTAGCTATTGTTTGAAAATAAAACACACGTTGATGTTAACTTAAAAAAATATATATTTTAACTTCTATCTTCATCATCAAAGCCCTCAAGGCTTTGAAACAGAATCCGTGTACATTTTTAAGTAATTTGCCCACTTAGAAATTTCTTTAATTTTACCATAGTTTTTTTTCTTGTTTGAAAAACAAAAACAAATTAAAAATAGATTTAAACACTAGTTCCACGAAACACCGAAACACTATATACTGCAGAACACCATATAGTGCAGTATATAGTGTTTTAGTGTTTCGTGGAACACTATGTAAGTACATCACCAATATAAAAGTATTTTCACACGTGTACGTACCAAATTAATTTTTGTGGGGACTCAGAACTGGTATGATGCACTGGCTCTATACCAAGGTAATAAGACCTACAATCACGTACGCTGCGTTAGTGTGGTGGCCTAAGACAACCCAAGCAGCGGCAACCAATAGGCTGAGCCGGATACAGAAACTGGCTTGCTAGGGAATAACAAGTGCAATGAAAAGCACTTCTACTGCGGCCATGGAAACCTTTCTGAATCTTCCTCCACTTAGCAAAATGATTCAGGGGGAGGCCAGAATGGGGGCCTACAGGCTGCAGAACTTAAATGGCCGAATCTGCATAGCGCACGATCGGGACATATGAGGATAACCAACATAGTAGAAGATCATATACTGAATATGAGATCAAACTACATGACACCAAAATATACGTTCCACAAATCTTTCGACATCATTATTGGAGAGAGGAGGGAATGGCATATAGAAGCTCCTGACATTCTACGCAAGGGACTGACCTTGTATACAGATAGGTCTAGGACAGAAACAGGAGCTGGGGCAGGAATTTATGGAGAAAGACCCAGAGAGAGTATAAGCCTCTCACTGGGACACTACTCCTCTGTATTCCAGACAGAAATCTCCGCGATACTACTCAATGTGCAGATGAAAATATAAGCAGAGCGAAGAAAATTTGCTTTTAAATTTTCAAATTTTTAAGTATAGAGGTACTCTTGAAAAGCCTAACAAAAGTGAAAATTTTGAAATTAAAAGCATTTTTTTTTAAATTAACAGATTCTCGAAAATCAACAAATATTTATCGTATCGGACAGCCAGGCAGCACTGAAGGCACTAGCCTCATATAAAGTGTCATCAAGACTGGTATGGCAATGTCACGAAGAGCTCAGAACTCTGGGAGAACGGAACAGAGTTAAATTACTCTGGGTGCCCGGACATTCTGGGATATCAGGCAACGAAAAAGCAGACGGCCAGAAGGATCTGCTGACTCATTTCTCGGTCCAGAACCCGTGCTAGGTATTCCCAAATGCTCAGCAAGAGGAATCATCAAAGACTGGATCAAGAAGCAACATAACAATTACTGGAGGAACATTCCAGGCAACCGACATGGGAAAACACTAATCAAAGACTCATGCTCCAAACAAACTGAAAAACTGTTAAGAATGACTAAGTTTCAGCTGAAAACAGTAACAGCGCTTCTAATAGGACATATGGCTATTAAAAAGCACCTGCAAACAATGAGAATGTGTGATGATGACTATGTGGGAAAGACCCAGAAACCGTGGACCATATCATATTCGAATGCAAAGCATTAGCTCGTAGGAGGTACAATATATACGGCCAAACACAAACCGACCCGGAAACCATCAGAACTCATCCTGTACCATTTGATCAGTGGCACAGGGGTACTGGAATGGGTAGAGTAAAGCAAAATAAGGGTGCACAGTAAGCCCAGGAGGCTGCAGTGCCCTCGGTGTCAACTCAGATGAGCCCTAGGGAAGGAAAAATAATTCTCCCTAAGTCATTTAGCTGAAATGTATGAAAAAATCTTAAAAATGGAATCAAAAATTATTTAATATCGAATTTTCCAAAGTCTTTGCACATTAATTTTTACGTGAATGATCACTTTGAAGGAAACAGGTTATTTGAAAAATTACTAAAAGGATGTAGTGATTAAATTATTAACTAAAATTAAACACATTTCAGTCCTAATTTAAAAAGTGCTAGATATACTTATAATGATTAGGTGCCGGATATATTGCCATTTTTCAGACTGGCAGGTATATAGAAAAATCGTATTTTTTAAAGCCTCCATATAATTATATTAATTGATATGTAAGCGTTTATTTATATACCTGTAATATATGCAACCAGTCTTGCAACCAGGATCTGTGCGGAAAACTGGATTTTTACTCATATAATTTATAGATGTTACAAATTATTGGGAATAGGTCAATCAAAACAGAAAAACTACTTTTTTAATTTGGTCGATGTTTATTAGCATCATTAGGACGAGTCATATTGTGTTTTTTTGTTCATAATCAGTAATAAATTAAACAATCGAAACTGATATAAAACATAGGTTGGAATAAATACAACATAAATACATAAGCTTTTTACGAACCCCACGAGGTATTGTAAAATAAGTCCCGAAATCCCTAGCGAATTTTGGCATGATAACTTCAACTTGCCTAGGAAATATATAACTATCATCAGCAGGATAAAATTTGGACACGGCAGTTATCCTACACACCTTTATAAACTGGGACTTGTCACATCGAATTTATGTGACACATGTAATACTGAGGGTGACTTAGACCATATTTTCTTTAACTGTAGTAAACACAAACGAAAGTAACGAACTATAGAATAAATTACTAGAAATAAATATTCCAACACCATTCAACTTACTGACCTTGATGCATCTTAACAAAATCTAAATTTTGAACTGTTTAATATTATTTATCCAAAGAAGCGGTGTTAGAATTTAGGTGTAGATTTGCTCCTTTGTGTTACCTTTGTTTATTTTCCTAATCTACCCTTGGCCGCACCTATGATGTCTTTTTTAAAAAACAAAATGCCTTGATAGTCCCCTAGGCGAGAAGAGAGTGTCCTTGTATTTTCCCAGTGTATTTTTTTCATGTTAGCATTAGTTTACCTTTTAGTTAATATAAGTGCATCTGGCTGTATGGACTAAGTCCTAATGCCAAAAAAACATAAGCGCTTCAAACGAAGCACAGCAAAATGATCATTAAGTTGTTTAATAACATTTTATTTATTAAAAACACATTCATATTTATCTAGACCATGTTGATTCTAAAGTCACTAAACAGTTACAACAGTACTGGCAGCAAATACGTGGTCCCATGGTACAGAAAAACTTCATTATGGTTGGTTAATAGGAAATACCCAGTTATGCATCTGACCGACGCAGACAAGTACCGAGTAACAGCTTACTTTTCCATTCAATTACTTTAAGGAATAGAATTATGAAGATACATTTATCGATCACCGTGTACATAATTTACATTTTAGTAATTTTAAGGACTTTCAATACCTAATAGGTTTTTCATGTATTTCCATACTGCAATTAAAAAATATGTATTTATTGCCATATCCCTAAAAAAAAAAAAAACAACTATGCAGCTACGTACACGTGCTCTTATTTTATTTTGACCCCAATAAATCTATGTTATTTTGTTTATATTTGCCAGGTGGAAAGGGGCAGTACACATAGAGCTCTGTGTGTTGACTGTGATCATTGAGGCCCCAATTGTGGCACATGGGAACATGTACTTTCCAGCTTTATTTTAGTTCTTGTTCCTGATCTATCTCATCCTAGATCCAATTCTTTAGCTACGCTACGCTGATGAGGGGCAATAACTCCGAAACACGTGTCCGTAGCTGCATAGTTGTTTTTTTTTTGGGATATGGCACTAAACCTTCTTATTTTATATTGACCCCAATAAATCTATAATATGTATTTATGCTCTTGTATTTCCAGAAACGTGTAAAAAGAGTTTTTTTTCCAGATAATGGCAAACAAACTGGAGATGCACATAAATGTTCAGTGACTGAGTTGGATTTCTCAAAATCACACCTCTCAACTATTGCTGAGTTCGATGACAGGTCAGCATACTGATAAAATTAAATATGTAATATAGTATAGTATATTATTATAGTAATAAGTATTATTTCGAGTATTATTTATAAGAGCTTTTCAATAAGAGTGATATGTTTTTTTATTAATGAAACAACAAGGAATTGAGGCAGAGTAAAAATTTTTATTTTATTTGAAGTACAATCGATGCAATTATGTTATAAAAATAACATCATTCAAATGGTTGCCTCTACTTCTCTTACAGGATCGAATCCAATGAACTCAATTTTCAAACACTTTATTCAATGTCAGGCCTTGTCACAAATACAGCGTTCAATATTTAATTTTAATTCATGAATTGTGTCCGATTTATTGGCATAAACCAACGACTTCAAATAATCCCACAAAAAGTAGTTCAAAGGAGTTAAATCACAACTTCTTGGAGGCCAATTGACATTAGCATTTTTCGAAATAATCGCCTCACCGAACATTTCACGCAATAAATTGATTGTGTCATGGGCTGTGTGGCACATAGCGCTATCTTGTTGAAACCAGATGTTGGTTAAATCAATATCATTCAATTCAGGCCTACAAAAGATCTTTATCATCGACCTGTACCGCTCACCATTGTCAGTAATGGCATCTCCATTCTCATTTTCAAATAAAATAAGGACCGATGATGCCACCACGCCAGAAACCATACCAAACGATTACTTTTACGGAATGTAAAGGTCTCTCGTGTATAATTTGTAGATTTGCTTCACACCAGTAACGACCATTTTATTTATCTATCGATCCACTGAGAAAAAAAATGAGCTTCATCTATGAAAATGATTTTCTTAAAACAATCAGCTACATTTTCAAGTGCTCCTAGGCAAAATCAACGAATTCACGGCGTTTGCAATGATCCAAGGACTGCAATATTTGTGTGAGAACAATTTTGTAAGAAGGTAAACCTAAATCCTTCCATAAAATACACTAGGTGGATGTTGCAGATAGTCCTAACTCTTGAGAACACCTTGGAATCGATAAATTTGGGTCTTCAACCTTGCCTAAACGGCAGCAATATTCTCATTGCTTCTAGCAGTTCTTTCTTACTGGCACGTGAACATTGTGTAAAGAAAAAATACCCTCAACATTTTCAACAGTTCGACGAATTGTGAACATACTTGGCCGATTATGACGACCATAAATTGGTAAAAGTGCACGCTAAGTTGCAATAAATGAACGATTGTTAAAAAAATTGGACAATTTCCAAACATTGTTGAGGCGTTTATCTTTCCATTATTAAATTGCAAACCTTACTGAATATAACTGACAGTGACAGACGATTTAGATATATCAAATATGGCCAGTATGTCAAATTGAAAACAGATCACCCCTATTGAAGCACCTTTTATGTTATTTGCCTACAAAATGTCCAAAAAAGTTTGAAAAAATATTCATGTTAAAACATTTTTTGAAATGTAAACTTCATTTTACATCTCAAAAATGGCTGCAGGAATCGAAATGAACCTTCAATCAGTCATTTGTTTTGAAAATTGTTATCAACATTATGCAAGTATTTTGCTATTCTATTTAGGAAACGGTGCTCTCAGAACAAAATAACCAGTAGCATTTCAAAGCTGAATTGTTAATTACATTCAATTTGCACAACATTTGCCCCTTGACAATAAGAAAACCAATAACATAAACATGCTTAATTTAAAAAAAATGATAATTGGCTTCTTTGAGACTTGGGCGTGAAGCACCTGCTTGAAATGATTCATTTTTAACAATAATGAATGAATAACATTTATTTATCTAAAGATAGGACAACATACCAACAAACAAATAATAATATAGTAAGTGCATGTAGTTACAGTAGTGACATGATAAATAATAAATGTTTCATGTGTAGGTACAAATACAACTCATATCCATAAATACATATTATTATACATACATCTATACTTATAGGTATATTTGCTTTTACTTATTTAGTAAGTTTCGATTTAAATAACTCAATGTTATTAATCGTTTTTATGTTACTGGGCAAAATATTATAATCAATAATAAGGAAACAATTTGAACGCTGCCAGTTGTGCTATTTATGTAATAGTTGTATTTCTAGTTTTATTGGAATGGATTTCATTTACACTCACCACTTTCAGAGACAAATATTCTGGTACCATGTTATTTTTTTTATAGACAAAATTTTCAGGTCAGGAGTACCAATGCTTACAAATACTAATGAACTTATAAAGGTTTTTCAATAGGAGTGATATATTTTCAATTTGACATTTTGGCCATAATTGAAATGTGAAAATCGTCTCTCACTGTCAGTTATATTCAGTACGGTTTGCAATTTAATCATAGAAAGATACACGCCACAACAACATTTGGAAATTGGCAAATTTTGTTATCAAAATAATAGTTCTTTTATTGCAACTTACCGTGCACTTTTTCCAATCTATGGTCGTCATAATCGGCCCAGTGTTTTCACAATTCGTCGAACTATTGAAAATTTTGAGAGTACTTTTTCTTTACACAATGTTCACGCGCCAGCAAGTCAAAGAGCTCGAAGTAATGAGAATATTCCTGCCATTTAGGCAAGTGTTGTTAAAGACCCAAATTTGTCGATTCCAAGGGTTCTCAAGAGTTGGGACTATCTGCAACATCCACGTGGCATATTTTATGGAAGGATTTGGGTTTACTCCCTTAGAAAATTGTTCTCACATAGGAATTACAGCCTTTGGATCTTCGCAAACGCCGTGAAATCGTTGATTTTGCCTTGGAACACTTGAAAATGATGCTGATTTTTTTAAGAAAATCATTTTCACAGATGAAGCTCATTTTCTTCTCAGTGGATCGTTAGAAATATAATTGTCGTTACTGGTGTGAAGCAAATCTACAAATTATACACGAGAGACCTTTACATTCCGTAAAAGTAATCGTTTGGTAGGGTTTTTGACATGGTGGCGCCATGGGGCCTTATTTCTTTAGAAAATAAGAACGGAGATGCCATTACTGTCAATGGTGACCGGTACAGGTCAATAATAGAGATCTTTTATAGCCTGAATTGAATGATATTGATTTAACCAACATCTGGTTTCAACAAGATGGCGCTGTGTGCCCCACACAGCCGATGACACAATCAATTTATTGCGTGAAATGTTCGGTGAGTTGTTTATTTCGAAAAATGCTAATGTCAGTTAGTCTCCAAGAAGTTATGATTTAACTCCTTTGGGCTTCTTTTTGTAGGATTATTTGAAGTCGTTGGTTTATTCAAATAAACCAGACACAATTCATGCATTAAAATGGAACATTGAACGCTGTATTCGTGACATAAGTCCTGATTATTGAACAAAGTGAAAATTGGGTTCATCGGATTCGGTCCTGTAAGAGGAGCAAAGCCGACCATTTGAATGACGTGATTTTTAGAACATAATTGCATCGATTGTACTTCAAAATAAAATAAAAATTTTTGCTCTGGCTCAATTCTTTGTCGGTTCATAAAAAAAATATATCACTCTTTTTGAAAAGCCCTTTATAATGTGTGTGTTTTAATGTGACAGTATTTAAAGATGATAACAATTACTCTTTTGGTTTGCAGATCTTGGTGGTATACATTTTGTATTAGATGTAATTCTGAAGATGAAGGAAAAAAGCCCTGGGAGCCAACATGTTGGTCTAAATTATGCCCGCATCCATTTTTCCCATCATATCGCCAATTCACTAGAATAGTATCTTTATGCCTTATAGGAACTTTTTCTTGGTGTATTCTTTACGCTACAATTGGGGACGAAGCAGCACCACCGAATGGAAAAGTCTATCAGTTGATTCTTCTTAGTATATGTTCACATATCGGAGGTTGGCTCATGAGTTTAACAACATTGCCGAAGTTAGTAGGAATGTTGTTTACGGGATTAATTTTTCAAAATGTTAATATTGTAAATATTGATGACTCCTATATGGAAATTACAAAAAAAATTAGGTAGGTGTAACTACAGTGGTTGTATTAAACATAGTTGCAACAAGCAATGTATCAATTCTGATTGGTCGGAGCCATGTTTAGTCAAATCACTAATATGAATTCAATGCAGGTCGAGGCCTTTGTCCGCTTAGTAGTTGTTTCCTGTAAGTCTTATTCAGTACTTGCAGGTCGCTATCAGTCACTAAGACATCAATGATGTCTGACGGGTAGTAGCACTGGCCACCAGAGGGATACACTTATAATTCACTATGTCTGTCTTGCTTAGTCTGCTTTAGGCTAGTCTGGTTTGCTATTATTATTTGTCTTTTCCACTACTTATAACATACTGACGAGAACATATCAAGTTCGAAACCAGTCTATGTCTAGTGAGGAATTGACAAATGATTTTAGCTACTAAACAAGACTTGCAGGTTCAATTCAATGCAGGTCGGGGCTTTTGTCCGCGGAGTGGTTGTTTCCTGTAATTCTTATTCAGTAATGTGAAGTGAGATACAAACACATATGATTTGATGGTTTCGTATAATGTTTTTATAGTACTCTCTTTGGTGACATATTTTGTTATGTTTATCGAAAGTAATTTGTAATTATTAGGCAACTGGCTAAAATTACGACTTGGATGACGTCTCTCGACTATACCAAAGCCTCACATTTAATAGGTTGTAGCTAGTAAAACATAAATTAAATTTGTAGATTTACTGGTAATACCATGGCTTTTATATTTAATATTAATTACCTTATCGAATAAACAATTTGTGTAGTAATGGATTGTATTAGTTGTGACGTCACATAATTATGCATCCTACGTAATACTGTTATGAATTATGATACACCGGTTGCCTACACATCACACTGGAACTGAAAATGTTTAAAATATTTGTCCAAATTTAGAATGTTAATTAATTCAATTTTAAATTGCTCTAGTAATTTAACATCAATGCTTTTTTTACGTTCACCCATAAAACAAAATTTTGCTGATTTTACAACATATTGTATTTACAGATAAGTTGCGACTTATTATTATCATCTTAAAATATGTATTAATATCTTTTAACTTATAATTAACTTAATTTTAGCCACATGGCCTTGGTAATTATTTTAGTTAGAGCAGGACTAGATTTGGATCCTACAGCTTTACGCCGACTAAAATTTACTGTGCTGAGGTTATCTTTAGTTCCTTGGGTTATAGAGGCAGGGGCAACTACAGTTTTGTCCAGGTTCCTACTGGATATGTCATGGAAATTTGCGACACTTTTAGGTATGATAATCATATGCATTGAAATATATTACTAATATATTCTTAGATATATGTTTCAAGCAGCACGAATACTTTAGATATGTCAACAATATGTTTAAAAACGGTAAATTCTTTTAGCATTCCTCGATTGGCAAATAACCCCAACAAAGTTTTCTTGTTTGTTCTATAGAAATTGAAAATTGTTATTAGTATACTGGGTGTCAACGAGATCATGTATCAGCTCGCCATTATTTAAAAAATTAAGATAAAGATTTCAAATTCAACACTCACGTATGAGAAGTAAGGACTTATTATGAGGAACATTATTATCAGTACCACTTCCGGTTTCACCAGAAGTGTCATCAATTTTTAATTTTTAAATGCAACGCTCTGTATATTTTAACATATTCTGACTATGCATGAAATTTTCTATATAATAAGTCAAAATTTTTGACATTACCCTCAAATATGGAGGACTTATTTCAATTTTTTATGAAATTTAAAATTGATAATTGAAATTATTTGTATAATGAAAATTTTCCAAGTAGGCATCATAATATGGTTCATTTTTATTTGGGTGCAATCTGTAGCGAATATTTTTTCATTATAATGAATTTATTTGAAAAAATTCAAAATAACTTTTTCCTGGCATTTGGGCGACAATTATTACTAATATTTTTCAAGTTTTAAATTGATGTAAGTATAACGGATTTGATTACAAATGAATTGTGGCCAATTGACAACCGGAAAAATACCATCTGAATTGAAAGTAAGTGTTATTGTGCCAGTCCCAAAAGTTCAAAACCCAAAAGAAGCAAGTGAATATAGGCCAATAAATTTAATCCCGATTGTGGATAAAATATTAGAAATCGTGGTAGCCGAACAACTGAGGGAGTACTTTGAAGGAAACAAACTTTTATGCAGTGGTCAATCGGGATTTAGGCAAAGCCATTCATGTGAAACAAGCTTACAATTAGTGTGTGCAAAGTGGAGGAACGAGATTAATGATGGGAACGTAGTTTTAAGTGTGTTTGTAGACTTAAAGCGAGCGTTTGAAACTATCGATCGACGTAGGTTAGTAAAAAAAGTTAAGTGAGTATGGTGTAGCAGAAAAAGCCTTCACATGGATTGAAAATTATTTAGAAAACAGGTACCATAAGACCAAAGTTAATAATAAGACATCTACTAAAATTCTCAGTTAACTCATTCAGAAAACAGATCAAATTCTTACTCTATACCAAAGAAATATGTAAATCTTTCACTTATTCTTCGTATTTCTATATTCCCTTTTATTTTTTTTTCTTTTTGCAATGTTGATAATGGAATGGTAGGTGAAGAGCAATAGTTGCTCGCCATCCTGTACACTTTTCTATTATTTATAATCACTTAACATAAATAAAGACATTTTATTATTATTATTATTATTAATATGGGGTACCTCAGGGTAGTGTATTGGGGCCCTTATTATTTATTATATGTGAATGACATGAATCATATCCTAAAAAACTCATATGTAAACCTTTTTGCGGATGATACATTAATTTCTGTGTCTGGAAAGAGTCATATTGAAATCACGAATATAATGAATGGAGAACTTTGTATACTATATAAATGGCTATGTGCAAATAAATTGAAACTTAATAATGAAAAAACCAAATGCATGGTCCTTGGAACTAAGAATAATTGCCAAAAGTATATAAATGGTCAACAGGTTTTGCACATCAATAATACAAAAATTGAAATTGTAAGTGAAATTAAATACTTAGGAATTATCTTAGATCAACAGTTAACGTTTTCAAAACATGCTGATTATTTATGTAAGAAAATTGGCAAAAAGATCTCCTTCTTTAGAAGAATATCTGCCGACTTAACGCAATAGTCAAAATTAATTATATACAATACTATAATCTACCCACATTTTAATTATTGCTTTTCACTATTAATATCATGTAACACATTAGATATTAAGAGGTTACAAGTGTTACATAATAAAGGAATGCATGTAATATTAAGTTGTGACAGGTACACACCTATCTCGACTATGTTAAACCAACTGGGTTGGATTTCAGTGGAGCAAAGTATTGAGAGAGCAAATTTAATTTTAATATATAAAATCGACAAAAACTGAGTACCTACCTACCTTAAACACTTTTTGGTTAAAAGATCTGAGTTGCATAATTATTCAGTGAGATCTGCTGAAAATTACAACATAGATCATACAAAAAATATCTTTCTTAAAAAAAGTCAACTTTTAGTGATGGATTACTTATGTACAACGCTTTGCCCACTGAAATAAAATCATGTGGTAATTTAAAACTGTTTATTAAAAATGCAACTAAATTATATACAGATGTTAGAGTATAAAATAAGGAATAATTGTGTACAAGTCATGTGGTATTGTAAATAGCTTATGATAAATAAACTCATTCTATTCTATTCTATTCTATTCTATTCTATTCTATTCTATTCTATTCTATTCTATTCTATTCTATTCTATTCTATTCTATTCTATTCTATTCTATTCTATTCTATTCTATTCTATTCTATAATTTAAATCTATTGGTCTCGTTTAACAGATATTAATCTAAAGAATTAAAATAATTTACAAATAAACTAAGTTGCCTTTGAAAATAAATGAGTCCCATAATATTATTTGAATTGTCAGTTTTTAAATAAATAATTGATTGTTGTTGATACATGATCTCGTTGACACCCGGTATGTGACTTATGGAAGTTCTCTACGAGACTTCCTTCTTAATTAATTTAATTTATTTAGATCAAAAATTTGTCCTATATTTTTATGTAAAAACTAATACAAAATATAGAATACTATTAATAGAGAATACCAATTTTCTAAAAATGCATTCTAGTAATTGGCGAAATTCGTGTCAAGTACAGTACCCATTGTTTTAATCTTTGTGAAAATTACCTGAGTGTTGATATTTTTTTTTATGTTTACAATTTCAGGTGTCGTATTGGCAGCAGTTGCCCCAGCTGTCATAGTTCCATGCCTCTTCCGGTTGCGAGCAAAAAATTATGGAGTCGCGAAGGGAATACCCACACTAATTATAGCTGTGGCTAGTATTGGTGACTCTACATCAGTGGCAGTTTTTGGAATAATGAAAAGTATTTTATTTTCGGATTCTTCCATTATTAGCATTATTTTCCAGGGACTCTCAATGATAGGAGGTAATATAGCGTTAAATAATGTTGGTAATAAATATATAAAATATTTGTGAGGATGTAATACGCGGATGTAATTGACATTAATGAGAAACTGTATATTTTGTGTATTTTCTTGGAAGTTCTCAAATATGACCCCCTATGTTTCATAAAAACTATCATTTAGATAAATATTTTAATATTTTTTTTATATATGTTAGTTGTTATTCTTATTGAGATCTCTGTCCAATGAACTCTCCCCTTCCATAGCAATGTCCACATATTTCCGCGTATTTCACTCCTTCTTTACGTCCATGAGATGAAGTGCAACCCTTTTTGCAATTACGGGAGATTAATGGTTGCAAAGAGTCTGGAAAAGGGGCTTGGAGTCGTTAATTTTTTACAACCCCAAACTTCTGGACTTATTTCACATCCAAGTCACTTTTGAATTTCCAGCTCGAATTAATTCATAGTGCGTTGCTAATATAATGCGAGACAAATACCTGCGAATACCCAGAATTGAACTCATGTGGAAAGCTGGGCACATCTCCTTTTTAACACGCTTTTATTAGCTTCACTTGTATGTTTGTTTGTTTGTAACCGACTCTTTGGACTCGATTTTGACCCACTTTAAACGGACAGATTTAATTGAAACTTTGTACACTTACGAAGAACCGGTAACAATACAATAATTTGATAAGTTTATATCATTATCCTGATCAGGATCGCCATGTCCATTCCTCACGTATCCTCTGCGTGAAAGCAAGAGGCTTAATATTGTAAGTATATTCCGTGATTCTCAGTTCGGTCGTTGGCCGAGCGGGCCAGTCTTAGTCGACGCGAAACGACGGACTCCTCGGGCGTGAGTTCAAATCCCATGGCTGAAATAAAAAAATATTTTTTTTTTCAGATATATCTGTTGGTTCGTAATATGTTATAATATCAGCATCAATAAGCAATATAAATATAGTTTAAAAAAACTAAAAAACACGCTTTTAAAGCACATCAAACTAAAAAGTGAAAAATAAATATAGTTTAAAAAAACTAAAAAACACGCTTTTTAAAGCACATCAAACTAATAATTATTAATATAAAAATAATTATTAATATAAACTGAAAACCATAATGAACGAAAAATACTAGTATTATTGTGAAAAAAACGTGGGGGCGCTTTGTGCCATATTTTTTCGTATATCGAGCAACCCACGCTTTTTTCACAATAATACTAGTATTTTTCGTTCATTATTGTTTTCAGTTTATATTAATAATTATTTTTCACTTTTTAGTTTGATGTACTTTAAAGAAGCATGTTTTTTTAGTTTTTTTAAACTATATTTATTTTATTTATATTCATCTGTATGTATTTTTTTTAGTTGCTTGTACTTATTTAATAATGATAATAGATACGAAGAATTTTGTAACGGTGTCTGTTCGGACGCCCAAAATATATAAGAAAGTACGTTTGGGCGTCGGATTATGTAACGGTGTTTGCTTTCGAATAGCTGCTCTGGAGAATTAATCCAGGATTCCAGTTAGTTGTAAATAAGAAAACCCAAAGTATACCTAACAGAGTTTATTTCATTAAAGCAACATTTATCCAAAATATGAAGTCAAATAAACATAAAATCAGATTCTCTAACAATTAAACTAAGTCAAGTACAAAGTTAATAAATCCTGTTTACATATATACATCGATGTAATTAATTTTCGTGGAGGAATGTAAATTCGGTGATTCAACGGTACGACGTGGTAGGCTTCAGCTCCATGAGATAGGACTCGATGCGACGGTAAGTTCGGTACGTGGGTCCAGCTCCAAACCAGGAAGTCTAGCTCAGTGCGCTAAACACCTCAAGATGCTACCAAACATTCGGCCGGGCGCGCGGCATCGTCGAATTTTGAATTTTAACCAAATGGAGTCAAGCTCAACGCGTTTAACACTCCTCAACTACCCAGTTCAACGCGCTGAAGGTAATTGTCAGTAGGAAACTGAATTTATTGTCTTGGCTACATCCGGAATTTGGTATAAATAGAATTTATACCAAAATTATGACCTTGATGACGTCTCATATTTCATGGCAAAGGAAATGCGGGGCAGCACATGCCAAATGGTAATTACAGAAACTATGAAAATGAACATATGATTGATCTATCACTGATGGTAGGAAATGCGCGGTAACACAAGACTAACGGGAATTTCTGAAACTATAGCAATTGAACATATGATTCATAACAATTTTATAAGCTTTTTTTTGTATGAAACATAATTCCGATATCGTTAATAGATGGCGAGATTTAAGCAAAAAAACTAAACTGGAGCACCATTTGTTCAAGATGGCGGCTAGAGTGGAATACTTTGGGTTTAGGACTTTTACTATGTTTAATAGCATGCCTAAATGATCATTTTTGCTAGATTCAAAACTTTATCAGTTATATGCGCCAAACGTTGAAATATGTTCCTAATTGGCTGGAGTATTGTGTGAGTTTATCACCATCAACTGTGTGAGAATTACTTATGGTGACTTAGAACACGGTTAAAAGCATTTTAACCACTCTGAACCTGAATACTGAACCATTCAATAAAAATCATGAAAGGAAGAATAGTTTTTCTTACTTGATTTTTTACCGCAATATTTTCTTATTTAGAACCAAATCTCATAATAAATTATTTTTGTGCAAAATCTATTACTCATGGTAAAAAGACCTATTTGCATGTTTTATTTTTATAAACTCGTTGTTCTAATTTTGACACCCCATTTAAAAATAGTTACAATTTCTTTTGCTTTAGGTATAGGTTTTGGAGTCCTATGGGGTCTACTATGCAGCTATGCCCCCGAAAGAAATGATCCTTTCGTGGTACCATTAAGAATATTGCTTTTACTAGCTGGAGGAATGGTGTCAGTTTTTGGAAGCGAGCTCTTGGGTTATGGCGGAGCAGGACCTCTCGGTTGCGTTGCCGCTGCTTTTGTGGCGTTAGTTTTCTGGAGCAAACAAGGATGGGACGTGGAAGATAATCCTGCTGCAACTGCCTTCGATATATTTTGGATGATATTCCAACCAATTTTATTTGGCGTTACTGGTGCCAGAGTCAAGCTGAATGATTTAGATGGAGGTGTTGTCTCTATTGGTGTTGGGGTATTAGTAGCCGGTGTGATAATCAGAATGATCGCTACTGTATTAGTTGGTGTCAGATGTGGATTGAACTTGAAAGAAAAAATTTTTGTTTCTATTTGCTGGATGTGCAAAGGAATGGTACAGGTAAAAACACAAAATATATAACGTAAAATGTAGGACATTAAATTTGATTATTACTACGTCGAGTGATCATAAAAATTTCAATATGTATTCAATAATTAAAAAAATACTAAATGCTACTTTTTCTTAGAGTGTAAGAAAACATAATTACATTTTTTTAACTGTGTAAACAAAATGGTTGGTTGCTTCGTATAAAAAGCCGTAATTTTCTGTGAAATTATTCTTAGATAAGAAATGTATTGCTTTGAATTAAAAATATATTTTAAAATTTTTTTATTGATAATGGTAAAAATTCACTTTGTGAAACCATCCTAAGATTTGGATGTGAATGGATTTGTTGTGTTTTAAAAAAAATCCTTGTCAATCACTGTTGGGCTAAACTGATTTACTGTAATATTCTTGCTATAAAGACTTACAGAAAAGCAATAGAGCTAAATTTTATAAAAACAGGGTGTTCAAAAATTCACGTCCTGTCGAACAAATCTAAAATCTCTGGTCAAAAACAAGAATTTTAAGAATATTGACATTTCGAAAACTGATTCTTAACAAAACATGAAAGAATAACAGGTTTGATTTTCTTGCTTCTGATTACAGCTGTTTTTAGCCCGAACCACGAAATATTATTTGTGGATTGTAACAGCACAATAAGTAAGTTTTAAGTCGAAATAAATTCTACAGATTTTAATAATATTATTCTTTTTACAAGTACTTTTCTTATGAATTAATAACGTTTATCAACTTCTTAATAAATTGTTAAAATGTGGACTACTTGACCGTTTTTCAAGGTATAATAGAATTTTGATAAATATCTCCATTTTTATTTTTGGATGAACTAGAATTTTATAAACCGATTTTATTAAAATATGTGTCAACCAATGTCTTCTTTGGTCAAATCTAAATAAAGAGGAGTGAGACAACTTGCCCCCCAATTCGCTAGTCCCTTTAGATGTAAATGTGTTAGCTCTGAAAACAGTTGTGACAATCTGTGCTCTGGGTTATTTGTTTCAAAAAATTCAGTATCGACTGGAGGAGCATCAATCAATCTGTTCCTCTTCGTCCCTCGAAATGTCTAGCCAATATCAGCTAATGTATCGATTTCTTAATTAAAAAAAATATTATAATTAAATTAAACACCTCAGGTAATAAACCCCCTGTAGTTCTTGACGGTACCTCATGGTACCTTGGGTGGATGAAGGCTACACATTTAGAGACAATGGACACACACCCAATGTCCGAGTATGCTAGGGTTAATTTCTGGTTTAGAAAAAATTCTCGACCAGGGATCGAACCCAGGACTCCATGGCGAGAGGGAAGTGTCTTTACCACTCGACCATGAAGCCACATAATAATTTTAGGAATCCTGTGCTAGTTTATGCTGGGTGTGAGAATTGTGTTCCTAAATTTCAAATAAATGGTGCGTAATAGAAGGGGACTGAGAAGAAAATGTTAACCCTTCATACAACTACCTTTGTAATTGTGCTAGCTTTGGGAGTGATTGAGCCAATCTATGCCTGCTATAAGTTATTTCTGTAAAAGTTCCTAAAATATAATATAAAATTAAGAGCGCTAGCGTCCATCTAACCCCCCAAATACAGCCCTGATCTATTACGTAAAGGTGTACTAGCCCTAAAACTAATTGTGTTAGACTGTATTCGATATAAAAGTTTTGTGCTTGCGAAACTGAGATGAAAAGTAACTGAGGAAGAGGCAAGTTGATTGACCCAATAAAAATTTATTATGTAAATCGGTTTAAAAACTAAATTAAACTGGTATGCTCACTTGATATTGGTGTAGATAGTTTCTGCTATAATTTCACTTCCTTATATGACTCTGATAAAAATAATCACTGGCTCAAGTCGAATGATAGATAAGTAGAGGTTTCTGTTTCGCAGGATATATATTTACAATCGTATTTATTGCCCTAATTAGTCTAACCTGTTTAATAATCATAGTATCACTTCGGAAGATATCACTATATCATCGGTAAAAGAGATGTCATGTCTTCACAGATTTTGTAGCATTATAAAAATAAAAGAAAAAATAATTAAATCTTATTTCAGTCGCTGTTAACAATGAATTTTCATATGTAATGCCACTAGAGGTTAAATTACTTCAGAATTTTTTTTCATCGCCATGAATATTTTGAAAATTTTCTTAAAATATTCATGACCGAGGAAAAATTTTCTGTTTTTAATTTAATCTCGAGTGTTATTCGGTAAGAAAATTGCACACCAAGTTGCATTTAATTAAATGATGTCAAAATGTATTTTTACTTTGACAGTATAATATAGAAGGCTTTGGATGTCAAATTAAAAATATAATTTTCTACCAATTGTAGTAATTTAAACTCAGCATAATAGGAAAGAATTAACTATACCTAATTTTAAAATGATATATCTGTATAACTACAGTTAGTAAAATACAGAGTTTTTAGCTCAGTTTGTCATTACTTAAAAAATCATAATATAGCACTAAAAAAATCTAGTAAAAAGAACATGTGATTTTATTTTTAAATCTTTATTCAATATACTTATGATAAATGTTATTATGTCAATAATGTCCACTATAATTCTCACCGGGGTGCCCCAGTACAATGAAATTTCTAAAAAATACCTGAGTTGCCATTGGTGACACTAGAGAAAACACACATTTTATTGGTTAAAAAACACAGGTGTGAAATTTTCATTAAAAAGCAACTCCATTAACTATAAAAATGCACTTTGAAATAACTATGTTAAAACAAGTTTTTAGAAATATATTGTGATTCGTTTTATCGAGAATTGCATGAGTGTGGTAAACATCATGCCGGGAATCATCCTTTAATGTGAAGCTTACGATTACAAGTTCATACCAAAGGAAATTTTGTATAAGAGAACATTAGGGAACATCATAATTATGAGAAATGTTGCCAACATTTTTGAAAATAAAGCGAAATATCCACTATTGCTTGACATGTCATAACATATTAAAATATATGTACAAACTTTTTTCAGGCTGCTTTGGGTCCAGTGGCACTCACCTTGGTTGCACCTCACACTGCCGAACATGTGTATGCTGAAAAATTTTTGACTACCAGTATTCTGTCAATAATAGTAACAGCCCCCCGCAGGAGCACTTTTAATAACTTTACTGGGTCCCCGTCTTTTAACCAAAGCAAACCTTCCATCGTTACCAGAAGTAAGAAGAAGAAAGAGAAGCAGACACTTGTCCATTAGGGATATAAGTATAGCTGATGACGAAGAATTCAGAAAAACAAATGGTGTTGGAGAGAATGCCTCTACTAACATTTAATTTAAGTTTTATTAATGATAATAATAATTCCATATTATGAGTGCGTAGTTTGGAATTTTGAGGTTTCATTTTATTAAAATTGTTTCAATGAAACATTGTATATTTATAAACAATTGTATTATGAAAAATAATTGTTTTTTTTATTCATTAAATTTAAGTAAATAGTAATTAATTTATGCGAGTTTAGTTTTATTGACGCTAAGAGACACTCACAGGACAACCGAAATCTGATAGAATATTGAATTATCTAGATAGGAGTTGGCTACAATTAATACATAAGTTTTTATGAAATTAGGTTAGCTTTAACGAAGTATAATGAACTCTAAAAATTATGGTGTTCTGTGTTCTATTTTAATTTGTATGCATTTTCTTGCTAACAGTTTTCAGTTGAAAATATTAAAATATTACAACATTCAACACCATAAGTAATATGGTGACAATCCATTTATGTAAGCATATTACAACCATGTATAATATCATATCCCTAAAGTAAAGTAATCTTATATAGGAGGGAGGTGCTACATATTTGAGAACAAGTGGCATGCGCCCTTTATCCAAGTATGCTTGGATTAATTTTTGCTTCTGCGAAAACGGCTTCTCAGCCAGAGTGACTGCTTTTTTTTTGGTTTGATTTTAAATTGTACGTTATCTTACTGGATACTGTACTAATTGTAACATACAAAAGCCAATGATATTTTGTCTGTGAAAAAAATACATCAAAACTTTTCACTCGATGAATATGTGTTCAATATTATGTAAACAGTCCCGATCAAGAATAAATTGGTGATTTTATTTTTATTTCATTTTAATCTCATATTCTCAATCCCTGGGGAGATTTTTCAACACCACCTCTTCTAATTATCGGCGTAAAACAATTAACCATAATAGTGGTCGTTTATTTTTTACAGCAGTAGTGAAAAATTACTCATATTTAAGATGCCTTTCGATTGGTAAGTATCTTACAATATTTATTGTGCAAGTAACTTGCAGCACTCTCTGCAATACTTTGTGACATTAAGCTTCAGGTCTTCTTGCAGAAAATCTCTCGGGCGAGTGTACATTGTATTTGCAATTTATTCACGAGAGACGAGTATCTAAAGGTGAAAAAGTATGATGGCTATCTCAGATAAGTAGCTTTTCAAAGTTGCGGTTAATGAAAGATTCACATAAGCACTAGCAGTCTTATCTTGGCGGCTGATTATCCAATTTCATTGAGCATTTTTTTAATAAAATGCTTTTTCAGTTTTGTTCCTACACATTTTATTGTTTATTGAATGGTTTTCGAGAAAAATAAGAAAAAAGGCATATTGGACTCTAAAGATTAGTTAAATTTAGTATATCTATATTATGTTAATATTTTATGAAAACATGCTTCAAATAGAAAAGAAAGATAATTTAACATGGTTTTAATCGTTAATTTTATTGGAGCTATAACTATTACACAAGTGCATATACACGGTTTGGAATGTACCAGTAAACGTAATTGGTGACCTGTTACTCTGGGACTGACAGCCTCATATTAGTAATTTGGGTTGGATATAAAACAATACACTCAGACACAGAAAAAAATATGTTTACACAGGTGCAAATAATCTCAGACATCAACTCTCGCAATAAATTTCACAAGATACTTGCACACACCTTTAGACTTCGGACAATTTCCGTGATTCCCCGATCGGCATCCTAACCAGCCTGTCTAAGCTCCCATAGGAACGGAGGACAGTTAGTAGCTGTATGTTCGCAGCGAAGTCCCGATCGTGTTTATTCATTATTCAGTTTACCAACAAACGTCAGAATGTATAGACGGCACAAGTATTAAAATAAATAGTAACAACTATGGCGACAATATCACAGAGGACATGAAAAATCAGTATGGGTGGATTTGTGTTGGCGAAGCCATGGATTTTTGAGACATAAAATAATTAATGTTATTATGCCAATTTTAACGGCTATTCAGAGTACACATGCACTGTTAATATGTAGTAAACGGATGTTGCAAACTAAAATGCGAACAGTTGAGGAAATACTGGTAAATGCTGTATGCAATATTGGTGTTAAAAGTGAGAATGTTTTACCGCTTGTATCAAACGCAGCGGCATATACAATGTGTCCCAGGAATGGCATAACAAGAGGTGTAATGGACAAAAAACTTATCAAAATTTGGAATGGCATTCCGGGAATCAATCCTGGTTGGTGTAAAACTATGATATATCAAAAATGAGTGATACCGGTGTTTATAAAAATTATTCGTAACACTAATTTATTTTAGAAAAGATATTTATAATGTCAGAGCAATCGCAACTACGATGAAATTAATTCACTCTCGACTTCCAACGCTTGTCAAAGAACATAAATCGACCCTCTGTTCCAGCTCCACTTTGTACATTAGCAAGACTTGAAAAAATTCCACTCCATTACCATACAGCCAAAATTATATATAAAACCATATTTACAAAATGGAAGAATTTCCTAGGTATCATAACCGAACTTCTTAACCCAATAAAAAAAAAAGGAAATGCTTTTTATTACCAAGTATAACCCATTAAGTTTACCCAGTGAGAAACCATAAAAGATCAGTGATAGTCGTCTAAAATTTTAATAAGAAACACAAGTACTTGTTAATTATTCCTGGCATAATTCTAAGCCCATACACATGCTTAATTATAGGAATAATCCAGCATTTAGCTGACAAGATCCTAAGTAGCACCCTTTAAATAGTGAAAGAAATAATTCCAAAAAAACGATGATTAACATCTACTAAGATAAATTGGGATTAAAAATTTTTATCTCTTATCAGCTGTAACTAATAAAATGCACGTCTGAACTCTAAGACGACGAACTATGAAGAGAGGGAAATCAACCGGTGGAAGTTCTCACGTGATAGATAGACAGAATATCCAGAAAGTCATTAGCCAGAAAATACCAAGGTCTGTCACATCTCGCATGACTGTGAAATTATTTAAACACGTATCAATATTTATCAAGACGAATATAAAATGTAAAATATTAATTTGAAAAGTTAGAAAGATAAGAACATTTTATAAAGTAATATTTACCCAAGGCGAATTATAAAATACACGGTTATTTTCAGAATCCATAAGGTTTGTTGGCCCTAGTGCTAATAGCTGAAGTACGTTCCATTAATGTAATTAGCAAGCCTGGCCAAGGTCATTAATCCTACAGAGACGTACTGGGTATGCATCATATCATAATACTTGAATAAGTACAATAATAAAAACAAAAATATTTTATATATTGTTATGTATGTTTTTGTACTATTTCGTTCGCTTTAAATTCTTTTTTATGTATTTCCTTATATTTTGTAAGCTTAGTGCTGCACATTATTATTAAACTGTTAAATGACGTTCACACATGTACACATTGTATATCTAAGTGATAACTAATAATAAATAAATAAAATAAATGGAAATAAATTTTATTAATACTGGTACACTTTATAAAAATATGCACAAAACTCACTTTCTTAAGCAGATTTATGAAGTAGCTTGGTTGTCGATATCACAAACTAGAGCACTTCTATAATAACTGTGTAGCATCAGATATGTTTCTACAGTTGTCTCAGTAAGCGATGTTCGCTGTGGTGAAAAAATATGTTTGTATTTTGAAAAGACCGTTCGACATCTACGGAAGTAATACAGGCATAAGTAAAACACTCTGTGAACTCATTTAAAGCAGCTGTAGATGCACCATCACAAATTTGTCTTAATTTGGTAAAATCAGGATCTTTCCGTAGTACACTCTCGAATTTTTTCAATAACGGGCTAATTTCTTGCGTCATTTATAGTCTGTAGCTGTGTATTTTCGTCGTCCACTATTTACAGCGATTCCACTAACGACAACGAAGTATTTTACAATTTCTCTGTTGCGTCGTGTAGTCCTCTATAATTGTTATAAATAGTTTTTAAATCTGTTTCAAGGGAAACATCTTGAAAGCTTGTCTGGCTTTCCTTAATAGCTGCAGCCTCGTTAGGGTTGAACTGTAGTATCACAGCTTTTATTTGTTGAAAATATTCAGCATAATAAAAAGCTGCATTCAACCACGTTCCCCAAAGTCTAAGAATCGGCTCTGGTGGTTCCGGAATACCAGGACACAGTGTGTGAAGTGCTCGAAGCCGTTTAGGAGATTTGAAAAATATTTTTTTTGTATTTGCTATTAATGCATCTACCTCTGGAAAAGCATTTTCGAATCGTTTCTGCTACAAGATGGAACGCATGCACTTTACACGTAACATGTAAAAACCTACAATCGTCTCTTTGAAGAAAACGGCCCACCAAACGCATTGTCGCAGCACCGTCGGTCACAAACATCAACACTTGACTTGTTGACAGTTCAAATTTTTCGGAAGCCTCCAACACCACCCGCGGAATTGGTTCGCCAGTACACGCAGTTAGACTTTTGCTAGCTAATAAAAGTGGAAATGTTGGTTTAGTAGGGTCGAGTACACGTACTATAACATTTAAAATATAATTTTTTTTACAATCCGTCGTCTCGTTAACACATAACCACAGCCGTGTATTTTTTAATGCACATTTAATCCTATTTACAATGTCTTCACGAACACTTGGTACATATCTACGTAACGATGAACGACTTGGTAAATTCACCTGGGGATTGTATTTATTGCAGAACTCCCGAAATGCTGGTTTATCCAATATGCGCAAGAGAACATCACAGGCAATCAGCATTAACAGTAAATCAAACATAAACTGAGGTTCCAAAGAAGACACGCCATTTTTTATTTTTAAGCCGGTTACTATTGACATGAATTTTGCAGCCGTATTTATTCCAGCACATTAAGTCTTGATCACAAACTTTACAAATTATTTTACATCCATCTTAGAATAAATCCGGAAATTCACCGATAAATTTATTCACTTTATCAGCGTACGGTCGTCATCGTAAACAAGTGCGCGATGGCATTGGTATTGCGCCCGACCCTGAATCTACCATCGCTTGGCCAGGCTAAGTAATTTGTATACTAACATACTTAGCTGAAATAAACGATCTAAGAAGTAACAGTCTGGAATTATTTTGAAAACAACCCAACTATTGTCCAAACTTTTGTTATGCCATAGCTACTCGTTTCACACACAAGTTAAGGATCTTTATAACTGAACATGTTTATACAGAACAGACAAGCTCACGTGACAACATATCAACTCGGTGTGCAACCCTAACAACAATTGAACACTGCCAATAATGTTCGCTTAAATGACATTTAACAAATAACATAATTTATAAGCAAATTTACCGCGAATTAGAAATTGAATATTTCTATAGATCGCAGAGATATAATGTTAAATAGAAATCATGACGTCTATGATATAACCTTGAGAAATGACATTTTAATGCAAATGGATAAAATATTACAGATAATAATTTTTATGAAGTAAAGTTTGAAAATGTGATGTTTAAAATGTAATATTTATATATAATGTTAATGAAAAAAAATTACTAGTCGATTTTTATACTTAAAGTACATAACTATTTCTCATGACGATAAATTCAACCGTAACAAAATTGACTTATGAAACACATTGTATAACATTGATCATCTCATTGTTGATATACCTTAGTTTTACATCAACCGGGACTGAACCCCCAAGTGCCATTTCCAAATTCGGTAATTTTTTTGTCCATTATCCTCTTGTTACATCAATCTTGGGATATAGTGTAGGTGTAAAGCTGCCAGGCTTTTACGATCTATGTATCCTAAATATGATTCATGCAACTTATAATTATGATAATCAAATCAGTCCTATGAAGGATTTCAATGGCTGGGCTAGAATTTCATTTTATTTGGCGTAGGTTTGGCTCACCACACTACAACTACTGCAGTTATCCTTGAGATATGCATACATACTAACTTAGGGTCCACTCAGTATACTATATTCCTTCAGATTAACAAATGTCGTTAGTAACCTCGTCTGTATAAAGTTAAGATTTCCAGGAATTACATTTATTACTATTTTCTTTTCCAAAATTTTATATTATTCTGTTGGTATAGCTCAAATTACCGACGAGCCACAGCTCAAATTTGAACTACATTTTTTGCTTCAGAGTTAAGAACTGCAATAATTATTTTCTTAGGCAACCCCAAACTTGTGATACAATTATGGATGCAGAAAAATCCTCCCTACAATACCAAAAACGGCCTCCATTGCCATTAAAAAGTTATAACCTTGATTCCACATCTATTGAGATAACAGTGATACAAATTTCAATATGACGTCATAATATGCACAGTTGCTGAAAATAAAAACTGGGACAATTCTTATCATAAATTTTTGCTAAAATTTTGTTGTGTATTGGGATTATTAATATTAAAAAGCTACATAAAATTGATACGCCAAGGTTGATATGCATTTAGAAAGTCATTTTTCCACTACACAAGACGGGCTGTCCCCTTTTTTTTTGACCGCCAATACCTAATCTATAACTTTCAAATTTCGTCTTTTTAGCTGTACTTTGGATTTCACAAGAGCCGTTCCATATGCTTGCCCCACACTGTATATGAAATGTTGGAAAAAATTTGACAGTTCTTAAAAGTTTTTCTTCATGTTTATTTTTATTAGTATAATCATTTCTCCAAGACTTCAACTGACTAAGCATTTCGTTAAATTTATCCTTCTGTTACCGATAATGGGATGTTGCAGCACTAAAAGCATTAATTGAATGTAAATAAAGGTAAATGTTATTTAAACATCATGTGTGCTTTTCTAATTTTATGTTTATGTATAATGATCTTACTGACGTTAGACGCTGAAGTGTCATTGTTGACTGTTAGGTTCGGGTTTGTGCGCGTGTCGTAATAAAAACTTAGTAAGGTAATGATTATTTATGTAACAAATCAGGGAAGTGATACTTTATAGGAGAGGTAGGTCAATTCCAGAATAAGCAGACATTCGAGACCTGGAAGCCTGCGAATCCCATAAAGACACTTCCCTGTCGTTCTACGTACACAATTTTATTTGCAACTGTATTATTCAAAATTTTATTAAAATAATTTGAATGTCAAAAATATAGAAATTTCGACAGTAAAATGAAGTTTGCTGGAAATATCATGTTGACCAGACATCACTCCATAGTAGTTTCAAAATATAAGTCGTCTACCTCATAGAACTTAACTCAATGTTAAAATTAATTTTACAGGCACATATTTAAAAACAAATTCTTCAGGATACCAGCCTAAAAAATCAAAGGTCTTTTTACGAGAAGAAGTTGAGTAAATTATCATGACGGCTCCAAATATAGAAATCTTTGATGAAATTAAAAAAAAAACTATTTACAGAAGTTATTACTTAATCAATCCATATTTTAGGTTGTTCCTATCATGAATTTAGCTGGTTCATGTCGTTGCAACAAACTGACTAAAATGTCAATTGATGATATTGAAAATTCAAACACAATAATGAAATTGTTAAAATGTCGCATTCTAAAACTCAGAAACCAAGACGATTTGTAATTGTTGATGTATAAAACAGTCATCACAACTTCACTCCTTTTAAGAAATGTGTAGCCGTGCGATAGTCTAAAACACAACATAGGCGTCTATTTATTAATTACAAACAAAGAAAATGTACAAGTTATGTAGTGGGGTACACATGCTTTTGGAAAAATTATGCAAGCAAAATTGCTACATTTTGTGACTTGCCAAATGCCAATGTGCCAGTACATTAGAAATTTCTGAGGCAGTTTATATACCAGATGTTCATGTTGGTGTCAACAATTATTTTTCTAATGCATTTTCTGGAATAAATATCGCCAAAGTAAAAAACATCAAAATTAACATTAATGTTTCGTATTACTAGTTATTAAAAACAATAATTATTCATATGATTGTTTTCTAAATATATTCTCTGGGTCCGTGAAGTTAGCCGCCTTAAACGAGATTTTTTATATTCTGCCTATACCATCATTTAGTACCTTATTTCTAACTATTTGTAATCCGCCCCGTGCGTCAGAAGATATTACAAAACACATTGTTGGTGCAAACTTTCCGGGAGCCTCACAATTGTTAATGTGTTTAGTTTACACCTGTCCATCATTTAGTAACTAATTTAATTAATTTACGGAGGCCAACTTCTCGGCAGCTACACGACACTATAATTTTGTAATTTTCTTCCTGTCATTATTTAGCAACTAATTTGTAACTGTTTGTAAACCATAAATTAGAATTTGTAACTGCTGAGTAATAAATTATTAGATTATGGCGATCAGCTCCTCGGCAGCCAGACGACAATATAATTTCGCATTTTCCCCTCTCCTTATTTAGTAACTAATTTGTAACTATTTGTAACATAAAAAATTATATTTGTAGCTCAACCATTATCGAGGCAAAACTAGTTTTAGCCGCCAACTTCCAGAGAGCAAACATTTCCATTTTAAAACTTTTCTCAAAAATGTTACTTAAAAAAAGTGTTTTCTTAACCGCCTCCAAAGTCATCGAAGTAACTGCCTGAATAATCTAGGATTGTGTGATAGGTAAAGAGAGATGAGGCTCTACAATTTCTTGTGGAGTCCGATCCACTCTAAGGCATCGACAGTTCTATATCACATCTAAGTCGGCAACAAATTTCAATTAAAACTTTTTCAACTTTTCCCCACGATTTACTACGGAGTAGACAAATGACATCTTTAACTTGCATTGCATCATACACACGAAGTTTGTTTTACATCCCTTTGGACATATTACGGTGTCAGGCGCAGATTTGCTCTCCATTAAATCATATGGACTTGAGTTACACACGCCCGGATTTTATTTTGAGCTACCTCGATTGAAGATGAAAGTATCCTCACTATATGAGGCGATAAATTATAGGTATTTTTCATTTAAAACCTGAAGGGGTGTAACCATAATATACTTCATTTTCAGAACTTGTTGGATATCCAGATGTTGGAGAATTAATAACGAAATACCGATATGAGTTCTGTTTTTACCAAATGGGACAAATATCAGTAAAATTATTCTAATCTAATGACTGAATATTTTCTTGGTTAAAATTGTGTTATGTTATTGATATTACATATTCAATATTTTGACCACTTCGTAGAAGCAAATTCCATTCACCTGAATAATTATGTAATAAATAAAATTTGCCATAACTTTTTATCGCTATAGCCGATAGCAAATGTGCAAATTTGCTTTTATCCCTATTATTGAGTCATTTATATTTAAAATAATGAACAATTTGAGGTTTAATTGTATATTTACAATGACTGTTTATCATAACCGTCTCTTACAAGGTGTTTCAAGTATAACGATGTCCAATAGAGTTATTTTATAAAACATTTGATGTATCGTAACTGTTCCATGGAATAATGCCCAGTAATCATTGAGCTATTTTTTAAAAAGGCAGTATTTTTTAAAAATGCAGGTAGTAAAACGTCATTCAAATTGGTTGGAATGCCTGAACTATTAAGATATGTTGGTTGTGCAGGATAACATAATTTAATAACAGAAGTTACCTTACCTTAGCTTACGTCACCTTACCTTACTTTACTTTACTTTACCATACCATAGCTTAACCATACCTTACCCTTCCTTACCTTACCTTACCATACCTTACCTTACCTTACCATACCTTACCTTACCATGCCTTACCTTACCTTATCTCACCTTTCCATACAATACCGTATCTTACCTTACCTTCAAGGGTTAGAAAATCCAGTTTTTAGCACGGTAATATAGGACATCATATTGGCAATATAACCTAGAAGCATCTGAAGTAATACTTCCTTGGCCAGCAAAATTACACGACATTTCTTCGTCCGAACATATATGGGAAATGACTGATGACTCGTCTTAGCTTCAATGAATTTGGAGCATTTTCATCATGAGTTCCAAGTAGCCAGTGGCAGTCATTTCAGTTATTTTGTAATGCCTGAAATTGTAATCAGTTTCCTACCTCAAAATACACTTTTAATTGTTTAAGTTTGAATAAAACATGTAGAATGTGTTGTCTTCAATAAAGTAATGATTACAGAAAAATTTAATAAAACATATAAACCAATTTCTCATGTTTCGATAAAACTGATTTCTTCAGTTTTGGTCTCTGCTAACTTGTTATCGTTCTGCTATAATAACCTGAAACACACTGTAGAGAAATGAAATTTGCTCACCCAGATATGACAAATCACCGGCATTTTCCTCATTTATTAAAAAAACATTTCATCTTTAACACCAATTGATGCAGTCATTCTTCATATAAAGCAGGTGTAACTTAATGTCGAAGTGGAAAGTTAATTTTGAGATAATTTTAAACACAGGTGAGTGTACGAATATATTTTTTATGACGTAACTTTAATAATCGAGCTATTGACTGGAATATATGATTGAACATAACTTACACTTGAATGCAGATAATGTTCTTTATGAATAAACTGTAACAAGCAAAAAAATATTAATTCAGAAAAAAATTAATTTCTGCAATTTAATAGTCTTATTTATAGAGTATTATATGTTGACTGTTTATTAAAAGATATCACTAGGGCTGTCAAAAATGTTTCGTGGGACAGTAGCGTACGCGAAATTAACTACCTAATACGAGAAACAATAAACTGTTACAATTTATAACACTGTATGTAAAACTTACCCTCTTAACTAGCTTGATGAACTAGCTTGTTTATCACAAACTGGAGATGTGTAGCCGTTTTGCAGCATCCATGAGTGATGTTCGCTTTGGTGAAAATATATTCTTATATTTTGAAAACGACCGTTCGACATCTACTGATGTAATACATGCATACGTAAAATAGTCTTTGAACGCACTTAACGGATCTGGGGCTGCACCATCACATATTTGTATTAATTTGCTAAAACTGGTGTCTTTATTTAACACACTTGCGAACTTGTCTTTAACAAGCTCATTTGTTGCGTCACCTATAGCGTGTAGCAGTAGATTTACTTCGTTCACTATTTGCAGTGACTCCGCTAACGCCAACGCACTGTTTTCTAATTTTTGTTGCTTTCATGTAATGGCTTATAGTTCTTCGCAATATTTTTAAAGCTGTTTCACCGGAAATATCTTCGAATTTTGTCTGGTTTTCCTTAATAGCTGCAGCTTCATCTGGATTGAATTGTAGTATCACAGCTTTTATTTGGTGGAAATCTTCAGCATAATAAAAAGCTGCCTGCAACCATGTTCCCCAACGTGTAAGAATCAGCTGTGGTGGTTCAGGAATACCGGGACACTTGCTATGAAATGTGCGGAAACGTTTAGGAGATTTAAGAAACATTTTTTTGTACTTGCTATTAATGCATGCACCTCTGGAAAACCTTTTCGAATAGTTTCTGCCACAAGATGTAAAGCATGCACTTTACACGTAACATGTATAAACGCACAACCTTGTTCTTCCAAAGAACGGCCTACCGAACGCACAAACATCAACACTTGACTTTTTGACAGTTCAAACTTTTCTAACGTTTCCAGCTCCACCCTGGTAATTGTTTCGCTAGTACACTGACTTAGTCTTTTGCTAGCTAGTAACTGTGGAACTGTCGGATTAAGAGGGTCCAGTACTCATACTATAACATTTAATATAGATTTTTTTACAACAGATTGTCTCATCAACAGATAACCACAGCCGTGTATTTTTTAATTCACATTTCATCTTATTTACCATGTCTACGTGTACAGTTTGTAGATAGTTACATAATGTTGTGCGACTTGGTAACTTCACCTGGGCATTGTATTTATTCCAGAACTCTCGAAATGGTTGTTTATCGAGTATGTGCAGCGGAACATCACAGGCAATCAGCATTAATAGTAAATCAAACATAAACTGTGTTGTCGAGGGCACGCCATTTTTTTATTTTTATGGTGTACACTATTTACGTGAAGTCCACAATCACGCTTATCCCAACACATCAAATCTTTCTCGTACACTTTACAAAGTATTTTAGCACCACCATAAAATAAATCCGGTAATTCACCTATGAATTTATTCACTTTGTCAGCAAATTGCCGTTTTCTACCCCTGCATACGTCTGCCATGCTTTATTATTAAATTAATATCAACAATACAGTACAAGAAATAAAATAAAAACACAAAAACAATATGCATACGCCCAAGTGACTTAACGTGTACACAACTCGAAAGCTAATAATAGACTGGACTGGAGAAAGAGTTTCGCGGTCAAGGTGAATGCCGGCGACAGTAAGTACATCTGTACTCTACAACCATGATACACAGAAACGATTTGCAGCTTTAGATATCACTTTGAGGAGACTAGGGGTGTAATTACTGGGTAGTCCAATCGTCCAGTAGTTTACATTTACATACATGAGTTTCACAATTTTAGTCAACATTTATTTGTCTCCTACATTAATTAATTTTAGCACTTAAATCACAACTAAGAAACTTTAACACTTAACTGTGTATAGCTTCCTGTACACGAACGTGGAAATATTCCATTATATAATAATACATGCTTGAGCTCCCGCAAAATTACTCAGTTTTTTTAAATTTTACCTAATATCATTTTCACTGAGTACGGTTATTACAATAAATACTACACAATCCACGTGCATTGTTCTTTATTGTACTTTAAATGACGGTATATAAATATAAATTTCCGACTTGAATAATCATTTTATAAACGGGCATTTTATTAATTGTCTACTTCATACATTGAACATAGGGTGTAGGTTGGCACACATTAGTGTGCTCGCAATACAAATATGGTACGCTTCTCTTTTCAAAGCATATAACTTTTTTATTAGACCAAGATTACGTTATTGGTTTATAAGATGTTTTGTTGTAAATCAGTGTAAGTGGGTTAGTTCCGTTGTAGTAACAAAGGAATATTAATGACTTCTCCACGGATACAAGTACTTCGTTGTCCTTCAAGTGAGTAACCTATTTATATCCTTCATAATTTGGAACCTGTGTAAAGGATTGTCACATTCTTTATTATTTTAATTTCTGCTGATTTTACAGAACATGTAAGCAGGGCAGAACCTTAAATTTTAAGTTTATAATGATGATCATTAATAACGACATGTTCAACAATAAGTCTTATAATGGTTATATCATCATTTCATGATTCCATTTCCGAAAGAAAACAGTGAGTAACAATAAATATTGATATAATCAATGACTAATTTTTTCAATGGTGATTAAAACATGTTTTCGTTATTTTGTGATTAAAACTACCCAGCAAAGAGACTGTGTTAAAACTGTTGCGACGTTGACCTTCAACATTCAAATCGTGTTTGATTGTTCTATTATATAATAAAGAACTAATGATGAAATTGAAGCAGGCAATCTTATTATTACTGAACGAGACCAAGCAAAATTTTTTATGGAAAAAGTTAGGCATATTCTTATTCCCTTTTCGCCAATATCAACCTGAAAATACCGCTAATGTCTTCAAAAATAACGGGGCAAAGAAAATTAACATATAAACTTTTAGAATTATGTAAATGATATTATTTTTCTAATATATTCTTTCATTTTTATGATTAAGTAAAATTACCTTCAAGTTGAAACTGATTACTGAACCCTTTCTACGAGGAGGAACCATATTATGTACAATCTTTAAAGTAATATAAAATAAATGTCCAAGTTTTTGCACATAATAAACATTTTTTCATAAATATTACTTCTAATTAAACAACAAAAAATAACTTCAAACTTTAATTTCAATTATTTCCGCAAGTGTCAAACATTTTCGAGTCAAAACAATTTCTGGATTCTGCTCTGACTTGCCCCAAAACTAATTTTTAGTACATGGATTTTCAACCATGAATGGAAACAACTGAGAGGGTGGATAAATAAAGGTGTTAATTAATAAATTGCTAATTTATCAGAAAAACAATTATACCAATAATTATTCTACAGAGACACGGAGTAATGTTGTTTCTTAGCTCCTTTGTCGATTGAGTATCTAAGCATCTAATCATAAAAGCGTAAAGAGACATTGTACCATCACACCATTATTGAATAGGATACATAACTTTTTTAACAATGTCAATTAACACCTTTATCCATCCAATCTTTTAACTGTAAATTTAAAATTACTCCGGTTGCTGCATTTTCTGTGCAACATATTGAAAAATTTAATAAAAAAAAGTTACTTAAATTTCAAAAATATGACATAGTAGTAAATTTGATGTCTGTATGTATACTTTTAGTTTTTCAGGGAGATGCTGGTTAACTTTTGAGAATATGACATGAAAGCCAAACATTTTTCATTTATGTAAATAGAAATAATAAATAAAAATTGAACTTGAAAAAATTATTATTACTTAAGTTAGGATTGGTAATTTTTATTGTATTAAAGTAATATATTTTGCTCAGGTTCCTCTATTTCCTGCACGAGCTACAACTTTTTTTCCTAAATTCGTTTAAACTATTTCGGGTAGCTGTTTAGGACAATTGTTAAATTATGACGAGAGCAAACAATTTTTGCTAATAAAAATCAAAATGGGCCAAATCAGGCGATCGAGATTGAAACAGAATGGATCCTAATCGTCCAATCCAATTTTCTGGGAAATTACAATTTGTGTGCAATTGGTTGGACGGCCATTTTGCTTGAAATAGAGCCTATTTCTTTCATTCCGTGATAAGATATTAAAAAACTGTTAGAAAAATGTCTCTAGTAGATTCAGTAAACATGCTGATAATATTCAATCAATGAAGCTTGATTTCATCACTGCCTTCTAAATTTTGTGAAAATCTGGGAAAACACTTTGTTGCCTTGTATATTTAATTATCCTATATCCGCGGCTCACTTTCTTAACAATAATTTTTCTTCTTAAAGAATCTAAAGCCATTAATGTTGGAACATCATCCTCATCATGTTTCTTCTTTTGCCTGATCTTTTTATTGATACTACCAGTTTTAAAAAATATGTTCACTATTCCCCATGCCTTGTTTATCATTAAGAAAAATTTGGAAACATTAAATTTTGCGAAAACATGTCTCATACTGGAGTTTATAGTGTCGAAGTAATCGATTACATACATTTTTTTCTCGTACAGTTGACAATTTAAATGTAGCTCTGAAGAGGGTTGGAATCTTTGATGTGATTACACTACTGTCGTAGTTTTTCACGAAACACCAAAACAATATTTACTGCATTCGACGCGCGTTTCGCCAACCAAGTAAGCATCATATGGTTTTCATGGAGATTTTCTCTCTTTTAATTTTTATTGATTAATATAGATTGATCCTAATTTCATTTTATTGATAGATTTAGAGTTTCTCTTAAAACTCTTATTACAATACGTAGATGTCTCTAATATGTGGTTAATCTTCTTTCACTGTTATATCTGTATATATTTTTTTATTTTTTATTTAAAATTCAAATTCAAAATAGCAAATATTCATTCAATACATAAAACAAAAAAGGCTGGAAAATTTCTTATCGTTTTGATTTAGTATGTGCTTTTTTTTGCTTGAGTTTATGTGTTTTTTTAAATATGATAATAAATAGTAATAATAATTTTATTCCCATTATAGAAAATTATATTACGTGCTCAGTTTATTTGAAAAAATTTGTTTTCCAAAATTGCTTCATTTATTTATTTATTTTTGTCATTAGAACAAATATTTACTACTTTTTATCTAATTACATAATTTCTGTTAAAAAAATATTTCGGTTTTTTAAATGTGTGTTTTATTTTCAGTTAGTGAAAAAAATCAATGGAAATGTCCCCAAAAAAATATTCAGCGTCGGATTCAGTTCACCCAAAGACCTGTTCTGATGTTGAAGATGAAAACAGGTAAATGTATTTTTACATATTATATAGGGTGGTCCGAATTTAAATCGGGAAACTTCGCCAGCGGATACTATGCCTAAGAATAATAACTTTTTATTATATAAACATATATCGAAAAACGAATAGACTTCAAAATACAAGGTATTAAAGATAGTAAAAAAACTGTTTTTTTTTTAATATCTCAATAACAAATTAACACTTTTTATTGAAATTTGATATAAAGATACAATTAAGTCAATCACATTATTTAAAATAAATATTGGCATAAATTGTTATCTATTATATTTTCCTGATCGATTACCCTTCAAACCATAGGTACTGCTTATCTGTACGCCACTGGTCAAATTTAATAGAAAACCTTTAATCTATTTTCCTTTTTAAACACAAAACAATATTTTTGGCTTCTTTTCAAAATTCTTATGGTTTTTGATCAAAAATTGTGTAACGATGGATTTCCACAGCATTAAATTTGAAAGTTAAAGAAATCCCAGGGGATTTCTTGAACTATGAAGTTAAAGAAATCCCAGGGATTTCTTTAACTTCATATTTTATATATATATAAAAAATTTGGATTAAATATAAATATAAAAATCTTTATTTTTAAACAATGAAATTTTTTTGGTAAAAACGGATATAAAAAAAGGTGACGCCTAACAACATTTCTTAAGTAAGTTGGACATTTTTTTAGTTAGTTTAGTTAAGTTGTCGATTGCTGACCGTTTTTTGAATTTGTTTAGTATTAAGTATATAAGTATATTAAGTATATAACTAAAACCTTGTTCTAGTTAATCACTTGCCTCCCCGCCCGGAGAAAAAAGAATCTAAATTTGTATTGTCTTAAATAGATGTATTTATTTCAAGAATTTGTTTTATTCCTTTAAGTAAATTTTGAATAATTAATTTAAATAACACGGCAGGAAAACGCCCGCCCCGTATAATATGAAAGGGGAATTCGAACAATGTAGTAAGTAATGCACCCTCACCCATCTCTCATTCCAGCTAAACCAACTCAAAAATCTTAAACGGCAACTCCCTGCTTCTGATACCTTATTGAAAAGCACCTGAAAAATTCTTTCCAATGATACCAAAGAAAATTTATTTTGGTCTAATAGTTTTCGATTATTTCATGAATAAGTGATTTAAATTTTAAAAATTAGATATTTATTTCAGTTTATTTATATTTCTGTTTATTTAACCCGTTGATGGCATAAAAATTTCGACCGCACATTTGATCATCAGAAAAGTCGCGCCAGTCTAATTGTTTTGCCCCTACTCAACTTCGTGTGGTAATTAAAAAAATGTAAAAAAATCCTATTCAGAATGCAGCAAGGAAATGAGATAGCGGAATAACGTTGTAACATACATTGTGCAAATCCTCTATACATATTCCCAATATGGCGGTGGTTGTATGATCACTATCCAAATCAGTGCATTGGCAGAAGACAGATAGGATGGGCTCCTGAATGACCAGGCCTAACTCCTCTGAATTTCTTTCTACGCGGTCAACGAAAATCAGTTGTTTATAAAACCAAACCTCAAACAATGAATTACAGCAAAGAATTACTCAAGAATGCCGGTCTATCTGTATTATTGTCTTGAAAATAAATAAATCTATTTCAAATAGTTATTATGAAGTTAAATTAAATAAATAATTTTTGAAATTTAAATCACTTATTCATGAATTAATTGAAAACCACCAACATAAACTTTCCTTCATATCATTAAAAAGCATTTTTCGAGTGCTTTTCTATGAGATATCACAAGCAGAGAGTTGCTATTTAAATTTTTAACTTAAGATAGCTGTGGTGCAGAGGGCAGATGGAGGTACATCACATTTTACAGAATTTGGGTTCCCCTTCATATCACCGAAACGGTTCCGAGCGATTTTTGATATATATATTACTTCAGGAGATACGGCGAGTGCAAGTTTCCAAATTGTCACCCTGTATGTCATTGCTAAGGTATAAATTACCGAACAAATTTGGTTAATTTTTTAAATAGCCGGTTAGTTCATAAACTAACTAAAGTTGGCTAGTTTACTTACTTTAATGAAAACAACTAAAGTAGCCAATGTTTTTGGTTACTTGATAGATTAATTAATTAATTTATACAGGCTACGATGAATACTTTCGTTCTGATTATTCAAAATAACCAATGCAATAATGATTTTACTTGAGGTGGAAATAACGTCACATTTGCTTATTTCTTCATAAATTTTCAGAATCAGATATAGATCCTTCTTTCAAATTAGATCTGTCTGCTATTCTTTATTTTATCTCCGGATAGTCAGCCTAGGCATAATATATTATTAATTTAATTTTTCTAGTTCTTGGTGGTATTCGTTTTTCCTGAAGTGTCATTCCGATGACGAAGACAAGCCGTCATGGCAACCGAAACATTGGCAAAAATTTTGTCCGCACCCATTTTGTCCGACATATCGTCAATTCTCAAGAATACTAGGTCTAGGTCTAATAGGGATATTTTCATGGTGTACCCTATATACGATAGTTGGAAATACTGCCGCACCTCCTGATGGAAAACTATTTCAATTGATCCTGCTCAGCATATGCGCCCATTTTGGTGGTTGGTTGATGAGTTTAACAACGTTGCCAGCTCTAGTTGGAATGCTAAGTACTGGATTGCTGTTTCAAAATATTAAAATTGTAAATATTGATGAATCATTTACGGAAATCATCAACGAATTAAGGTAGGAATTTTATTAATTGTTCAATTTGATATAATCTAGAGACAATTTTTTAGCCACGTTGCCTTAGTAGTAATTCTAATTCGAGCAGGGCTCGATTTGGATCCACCTGCGCTGCATCGGCTTAAATACACTGTAATTAAATTGTCATTAATTCCTTGGATTACGGAAGCAGGGACGGTTACTGTTTTATCCAAATATTTTTTTGAGCATTCCTTGGGATTATGCTGTACTACTAGGTAAGCTAATGTTTTTTTTTTTAATTATTGTTTTTTATAAATATAATTATCAGTGGACAAAACAGCACATAATTAAGTCAGTTATTTAATCATGGAAACCATTAACAGAAGCACTCACATAACATATAGTCGAGGAGTCAAATTTAGTCCACATATTCTCATGCCCAGAGGGCATGATTTTTTTTATAGCAGACTCCAATGAATACCGTTAGAGATGTTCTCAGGAATAAAAGAATTGTCTTTGCTAACACAGAAGTGACTAAGAAAATTGTTTAAAGAATTTACTTGATTTCTTTAAAACTATCATCATTTTCGTTTACATTAGTTTTTCGGTATACATTTTCAGAAAATTATTGCATAACATACATACAGGTACAGTAGGACAATGAAATTATTTTCCATTGACTAGAGGCTAATGTTAATAAAATAGTAGTAATATATGACCAGTGTCGCAGGTTTTGCTTTATTTTAATTTTCATTTATTGACACTTATTTAAGTTTTTAGTCTCCTTTGAAAAAAAAATCATTTCAATTAATAACGAATTATATTTTATCTTATTTATAGCGATAAGTGCTTATTTTCTCATATATTTCGCAACTGAAACAACTTAATTACAAATTTGCTCCATTTATTACCCTGCTCATGATTTCACCAGAATTGAATCGCTTTTATTTCAATTCTTCATGCGCGTTCCGAAAGGGATTTACTTTGACTCAGACATACGCCTCTGGGTAGTAAACGTACTGAGATTTAATTGCCCCGACAATACGTTAAACTGTTGAGATGAGAAGATAGTGATGATCTAGGGTATACAGCTACCGGCTGCGATTGAGTTAGCGCTTCCAACCGCTTGTTATCTCCTCAAAACTTCAAAATACCTACACACATTTCAAGCTCTAGGCCGTGATTGAGACATCGCCAATTCACTAATTACATAGGAATTTACTGGCGCTCAGTATGCATCAACAGAACGCAGTAGTATAAATGACCTTCAACTTATCATTAGCATAAATGTGGCAAAGTCTTGTCTTTGTCATTTGATATCTAAATTGATTACTCTTCAATAACACCATCACATATTAAACGAGACAATCGGGCAGTTATTTTGGCGACTGGTCAACCAAAGATCACAAAAATTCCAAATCTATAAGGCAGTCATAGTTGGCTAGAAGATAATGAGTTACATTGGTGATACTACCACCATATTCTCAAGGAGGCAGAACTACAATTCACAGGATAGTGAAGAGAAATAGGACAAAATTGAACTCAAATGCAGCTATGATAATTTGGAAAAGTTGTCCCATCAGTACAGTGACTTTCAGTAGGAGAACGAAGACTTAAAACTCGAAGGAGAAGAAGAATATAATTACGTTTTGGTCTCATTTACATTAACTGTTAAAATACAGTAACTTCTTCACAATTTCTCTCACTTTAAGTCGTATATAAATAAATAATAAACAGAAACGAAATAGTTTTTTCTCATAAGAATGTTTTTGTCTCTCATTTTTTATTTTTGTTTCCTCGCAAAATGAAAATATAAATATTTGCCATTACTTGACCACTATTTTGGTACAAGTCAGTTTTTATCACTTTATTCGAATTCTTACTGGATCTGTTATGCAAGAAATAATCATGTTCCTTAGACTCTGGGGAGGGGGGTGCATGTAGACACAAACTCCTCTATTAATAGGCTTTATCATATATTGACAGTACCTTGAAGGAATGATATATGAATATTCGATTATATTTAATTGAGTTAAAATAAATTAAGCATTTCTTCGCGCCTTTTCACGCTAGTTTACTTTAAATTATCTAACAGACAATTCGAAGAAATTGAGATAAAGGAGTAATAAGCATTTTTGTATTTATACATCCATCAATCTCAATTAGCATATCCTGTATATGACCTCATTCTAAAAATCTGTATACACCCAACCAAAAGAAGTTTAATTTGTCATATTAGATTATTTTATTAACTTAATATTAGTCTAGAGCATTTAACTTTATTTTGCAATGATATGATTTTGGCCACTAGATCTGTTGCTTAATAAAACTGCTTGAATCTTATTAATTAAAAGCGTACATTGTTGACAAATGAACACAAAATAATGAAATTAAATCTTTTACTTGGCCTCTAAAGCATGTGTAGCAAATTTCAAATCTGTGTCAAAACTGTTGCTTCAGACAAACAGACGGATAGAATGTTTTTTAGCGAACTCATGTACATGTACCTTTGTCATAAATTTCAATAAAAGTAATCTTAGTTCTTTTCGCAATGCAAACCTTCCTGGAAGGAGGTGAGGAAGTAAACAATGAAAATAGTTTTAATTAGTATGCAATGTAATTCATAAATTAAAAAAGTAAACCTCGACTACATTTACTTATCATTGTAAAAAATAAACTGTCAAGTGGTACCTTCGATATCTTGTGATATACAATACAATACAATATCACTATGTTTCAGGAACAATTGTAGCAGCAGTTGCTCCAGCGGTGGTAGTGCCATGTCTTTTCCGGTTGCGATCAAAGGGCTATGGAGTTGCTAAAGGCATACCAACACTTATCATAGCAGTAGCAAGTATTGGCGACTCAACATCTGTAGCCATTTTCGGAGTCATCAAAAGTATAATGTTTTCTGACACCTCGGTGACCAGCATTATTATTCAAGGTCCAATATCCATCATTGGAGGTAACTAAAATTAGAAAACGTATTTACAATTAGTAGAGATCTCGTATTTTATTATTCATTATTCAGTCATTAACAGACACTTTTAACTTTTAATACTAATATATCATAGCATAGCTTTCCTGTTTCTGTTTTAAATTAGCATAGTAGAATCAAGTTCTCACATACCAATAAAAAAATGTCATCTCTTAGTTTATTGACATTTGACTCTTCCTAACCACAAATAATAACGCGTTGTAAGAAATAAGAGATGACTGAGAAGTTGAGCAAGATCAACGCTAGCTCTTGTTTGATTTAACGTGGGTAAGCAAAAATTTTTTTTCAAACTCAACCAGTAGCATATCGACCATTGACCAGTGGCTTTAGTATTGGTTTTTATGGTCTAAATGGACCTTAATACACATTTGATGATAACATAAATTTCAAAAACCAGCTAGATTTAAGAAGTATATACATATATCATGAAGTAAGTTGGACCTTTGATGTCAAGCTAACCACGTTGGTTTTCCACAAAACACCAAAACACCGTATACTGCACTCGACGTGTGTTTCATCAACCAAATTGACATCATCTGGAGATGACTCAATTTTAATCATCTCCAGATGATGCCAACTTTTCATTTGGTATTTTGTGGAAAACCATGTTGTATACACATATCTCAAATGCTTCAATTTCAGGTATTGGATTCGGAATTCTGTGGGGACTGCTGTGTGGCTACGTTCCAGAAAGAAATGATCCTTTTTTTAACCCCACTAAGAATACTCTTGCTGTTAGCCGGGGGAATGGCAGCAGTATTTAGCAGTGAGATCATAGGATACGGAGGAGCAGGGCCTTTAGGATGCGTTACTGCTGCCTTTGTAGCATTGGCTTGTTGGTCTAAGCAAGGATGGAAGATAGAAGACAACCCAGCAGCAACAGCCTTCGAAATTTTTTGGATGATCTTCCAACCAATTTTGTTTGGCATTGCTGGTGCTAGAATTAAACTAAATGAATTGAACGGCAGTGTGGTTTTTATTAGTATTGGTATAATAGTTACTAGTGTTATAACTAGAATCTTGGTAACTACTTTAGTTAGCATTGGTTGCAAGTTGAATTTGAAGGAGAAAATTTTCGTAGCCATAGCTTGGATGTGTAAAGCCATTGTGCAGGTAAAGTACTAGTTTTTTGACAAATGTAGTGAGGAAATATGCAAAATTTTCCCTCATGTGTTTCTCAAGTATTAGCTTTTCGACAAATGTAATAGGGAAATATGTAAAATTATCCTTCACGCATTTCTGCTTAACTTCATTTGGTTAGCACTTATAGTTGTGAAGCACACTGTATATTAATGTTTGAATTTAAAATTTCAATAACAATGTTACCTAATCTTTAATATTTTTCAGGCGGCTTTAGGACCGGTGGCACTTACCATGGTAGCACCCGGCACCGAGGAATATAAGTACGCAGAAAAAATACTAACGACGTGCGTGTTGTCAATAATATTAACAGTACCTACAGGAGCTTTGTTAACAACATTGTTGGGTCCCCGTCTCTTAACGAAAGCAAAATACCCAACGGTACCTGATCTGAGAAGAAGGAAGAGTAGACGTCCTTCAATTAGAGATATTAGCATCATAGATGAGGAAGATGTTACTAATGACAACGAAGAAGAAGTAACTAATAAAATAACGCATCTTGGAGATGAGCTTACTGTTCTGAATGTATAATAAATGTTTACTTTAGGAACAATGTCTTAAATATATACTCTCAATTTACTTTGAAATGTATATTACAGTTATGTTATTATGAAAAGCCCAATAAAAACAAATAAAGGGTGTCATAAGTTTTAGTTATGATATTAAAAAATTACTTTCAATTTCAATGTCTAAAACATCTACAGAAAACAACCGAAATCATGCAATAATCGTGTATGTATGCGTGTGTAAAGAATTTCATTGCTCACAGTATAAGTAAGATTACCTGACGTAACTTTAATAGCAGTGCTAGTATTTGGAAGACAATTTTCCTACAGAGCTCTATAACTTTGTTCTTAAATAAAATATAGGAAGTTTTTTTGGGCATTTTGTCAAGCAACAACATTTAACATTAAAGTCATAAAATATCAAATATTGTCATAAAGAAATGTTTTTTCTACAGAATATTTAAAAAGAATGCTTAATATTTTTATTCATTTTATTTTTTACATACTACTGTTTAATTTTTTTACATTAAGTTAGGAGAATTTGAAATACGTATTTCAATTGAACCTTTATAACACATACTTAAGTTATGCACCATACCATTGAAAATGTATAATTTTCAATATGGCTGTTTTCAATAACTATATGTTTCATTCGGATGCAGTGTATTATTATTATTATTAACAGCAAAATTGTATGGTACCTTCTAGATTCAATAATATTAATTTGGATTGGTAATGGTAATGGTAATGGTAATGGTGAAGGAGGTTGACGACTGGCAAGTAGGCCGAGAGCTGATTTCGTCCTGGGTGGAGCACACCGCTTTTAGAGCAGCCTGGCTATCGGAGTAGATGTGTACCATCTGTTCCGCCCGGTTCCTAACCTCAGCCTTACTTGCCACCGCTAGGATGGCGAAAACATCTGCCTGGAAGACCGTAGTGTACAAACATAGAGCAAAGCTCTCTTGCACTCCTTTGCCTCCCAGATATACTGCCGCCCCGCAGGACGGTCTGGTGACCATTCGAGAACCCACTGTGTAGCACACCAGAGAGTCCAGGGGGAAGTCAATTCATCCTTTACTCCACTCCTCCCTACTGGGAAGAATGAGAGTATATTTCCTTTCCAACTTTAGCTGATCTTTCGCTTCTCTCACCTTTAGGACAGAGATGGGAATGTCCCTCTCCGCCAGTCCAGCAATTGCTATGTGACCTTCAGCTCTACCTAAACATCGCCGGTTCCCAGAATACCACATTCCCAGATAGGCCGCCATAGCCTCCCCTTTTTTATCCAAGAGGGAAGCGTTGGCAGGCCTAGCAGAATCACCAGAGCAGCTGTTGGTGTCATCCTCATTGCATCAGTGATCCCTAGGCAGACTAGTCTCTGGACTTTTGCTAGCGTTCAGAACGTGGTCGCTCTTTTGGCCACTAGATCTGTTGCTTAATAAAACTGCTTGAATCTTATTAATTAAAAGCGTACATTGTTGACAAATGAACACAAAATAATGAAATTAAATCTTTTACTTGGCCTCTAAAGCATGTGTAGCAAATTTCAAATCTGTGTCAAAACTGTTGCTTCAGACAAACAGACGGATAGAATGTTTTTTTAGCGAACTCATGTACATGTACCTTTGTCATAAATTTCAATAAAAGTAATCTTAGTTCTTTTCGCAATGCAAACCTTCCTGGAAGGAGGTGAGGAAGTAAACAATGAAAATAGTTTTAATTAGTATGCAATGTAATTCATAAATTAAAAAAGTAAACCTCGACTACATTTACTTATCATTGTAAAAAATAAACTGTCAAGTGGTACCTTCGATATCTTGTGATATACAATACAATACAATATCACTATGTTTCAGGAACAATTGTAGCAGCAGTTGCTCCAGCGGTGGTAGTGCCATGTCTTTTCCGGTTGCGATCAAAGGGCTATGGAGTTGCTAAAGGCATACCAACACTTATCATAGCAGTAGCAAGTATTGGCGACTCAACATCTGTAGCCATTTTCGGAGTCATCAAAAGTATAATGTTTTCTGACACCTCGGTGACCAGCATTATTATTCAAGGTCCAATATCCATCATTGGAGGTAACTAAAATTAGAAAACGTATTTACAATTAGTAGAGATCTCGTATTTTATTATTCATTATTCAGTCATTAACAGACACTTTTAACTTTTAATACTAATATATCATAGCATAGCTTTCCTGTTTCTGTTTTAAATTAGCATAGTAGAATCAAGTTCTCACATACCAATAAAAAAATGTCATCTCTTAGTTTATTGACATTTGACTCTTCCTAACCACAAATAATAACGCGTTGTAAGAAATAAGAGATGACTGAGAAGTTGAGCAAGATCAACGCTAGCTCTTGTTTGATTTAACGTGGGTAAGCAAAAATTTTTTTTCAAACTCAACCAGTAGCATATCGACCATTGACCAGTGGCTTTAGTATTGGTTTTTATGGTCTAAATGGACCTTAATACACATTTGATGATAACATAAATTTCAAAAAACCAGCTAGATTTAAGAAGTATATACATATATCATGAAGTAAGTTGGACCTTTGATGTCAAGCTAACCACGTTGGTTTTCCACAAAACACCAAAACACCGTATACTGCACTCGACGTGTGTTTCATCAACCAAATTGACATCATCTGGAGATGACTCAATTTTAATCATCTCCAGATGATGCCAACTTTTCATTTGGTATTTTGTGGAAAACCATGTTGTATACACATATCTCAAATGCTTCAATTTCAGGTATTGGATTCGGAATTCTGTGGGGACTGCTGTGTGGCTACGTTCCAGAAAGAAATGATCCTTTTTTAACCCCACTAAGAATACTCTTGCTGTTAGCCGGGGGAATGGCAGCAGTATTTAGCAGTGAGATCATAGGATACGGAGGAGCAGGGCCTTTAGGATGCGTTACTGCTGCCTTTGTAGCATTGGCTTGTTGGTCTAAGCAAGGATGGAAGATAGAAGACAACCCAGCAGCAACAGCCTTCGAAATTTTTTGGATGATCTTCCAACCAATTTTGTTTGGCATTGCTGGTGCTAGAATTAAACTAAATGAATTGAACGGCAGTGTGGTTTTTATTAGTATTGGTATAATAGTTACTAGTGTTATAACTAGAATCTTGGTAACTACTTTAGTTAGCATTGGTTGCAAGTTGAATTTGAAGGAGAAAATTTTCGTAGCCATAGCTTGGATGTGTAAAGCCATTGTGCAGGTAAAGTACTAGTTTTTTGACAAATGTAGTGAGGAAATATGCAAAATTTTCCCTCATGTGTTTCTCAAGTATTAGCTTTTCGACAAATGTAATAGGGAAATATGTAAAATTATCCTTCACGCATTTCTGCTTAACTTCATTTGGTTAGCACTTATAGTTGTGAAGCACACTGTATATTAATGTTTGAATTTAAAATTTCAATAACAATGTTACCTAATCTTTAATATTTTTCAGGCGGCTTTAGGACCGGTGGCACTTACCATGGTAGCACCCGGCACCGAGGAATATAAGTACGCAGAAAAAATACTAACGACGTGCGTGTTGTCAATAATATTAACAGTACCTACAGGAGCTTTGTTAACAACATTGTTGGGTCCCCGTCTCTTAACGAAAGCAAAATACCCAACGGTACCTGATCTGAGAAGAAGGAAGAGTAGACGTCCTTCAATTAGAGATATTAGCATCATAGATGAGGAAGATGTTACTAATGACAACGAAGAAGAAGTAACTAATAAAATAACGCATCTTGGAGATGAGCTTACTGTTCTGAATGTATAATAAATGTTTACTTTAGGAACAATGTCTTAAATATATACTCTCAATTTACTTTGAAATGTATATTACAGTTATGTTATTATGAAAAGCCCAATAAAAACAAATAAAGGGTGTCATAAGTTTTAGTTATGATATTAAAAAATTACTTTCAATTTCAATGTCTAAAACATCTACAGAAAACAACCGAAATCATGCAATAATCGTGTATGTATGCGTGTGTAAAGAATTTCATTGCTCACAGTATAAGTAAGATTACCTGACGTAACTTTAATAGCAGTGCTAGTATTTGGAAGACAATTTTCCTACAGAGCTCTATAACTTTGTTCTTAAATAAAATATAGGAAGTTTTTTGGGCATTTTGTCAAGCAACAACATTTAACATTAAAGTCATAAAATATCAAATATTGTCATAAAGAAATGTTTTTTCTACAGAATATTTAAAAAGAATGCTTAATATTTTTATTCATTTTATTTTTTACATACTACTGTTTAATTTTTTTACATTAAGTTAGGAGAATTTGAAATACGTATTTCAATTGAACCTTTATAACACATACTTAAGTTATGCACCATACCATTGAAAATGTATAATTTTCAATATGGCTGTTTTCAATAACTATATGTTTCATTCGGATGCAGTGTATTATTATTATTATTAACAGCAAAATTGTATGGTACCTTCTAGATTCAATAATATTAATTTGGATTGGTAATGGTAATGGTAATGGTAATGGTGAAGGAGGTTGACGACTGGCAAGTAGGCCGAGAGCTGATTTCGTCCTGGGTGGAGCACACCGCTTTTAGAGCAGCCTGGCTATCGGAGTAGATGTGTACCATCTGTTCCGCCCGGTTCCTAACCTCAGCCTTACTTGCCACCGCTAGGATGGCGAAAACATCTGCCTGGAAGACCGTAGTGTACAAACATAGAGCAAAGCTCTCTTGCACTCCTTTGCCTCCCAGATATACTGCCGCCCCGCAGGACGGTCTGGTGACCATTCGAGAACCCACTGTGTAGCACACCAGAGAGTCCAGGGGGAAGTCAATTCATCCTTTACTCCACTCCTCCCTACTGGGAAGAATGAGAGTATATTTCCTTTCCAACTTTAGCTGATCTTTCGCTTCTCTCACCTTTAGGACAGAGATGGGAATGTCCCTCTCCGCCAGTCCAGCAATTGCTATGTGACCTTCAGCTCTACCTAAACATCGCCGGTTCCCAGAATACCACATTCCCAGATAGGCCGCCATAGCCTCCCTTTTTATCCAAGAGGGAAGCGTTGGCAGGCCTAGCAGAATCACCAGAGCAGCTGTTGGTGTCATCCTCATTGCATCAGTGATCCCTAGGCAGACTAGTCTCTGGACTTTTGCTAGCGTTCAGAACGTGGTCGCTCTGTCCACGCTCGGCCACCAGACTACAGATTTGTACTAGAACCTCGGTCTGATTTGGGTTAAATTTTTTTTCTTAAAAAAACTGTGGATTATTTATTACTAGAAAACAATCTTTATCATCTATATAATCAGTTACCATTCTATTCAGTTTATCTCGATAACACGCTTCTGATAACCTCATTAATAAACGCAACCTTCACCGTGACAAACTTTTCATCAGATGCTTTCTAATAAAAACTTGGTTATAACTTGCCTTGTAAAATCTCTCGCCTTTTTAAGCCTATAACCCAGCAGACTGCAAAATGCTTCTAGTTTAAGAAACACACATGTCCATATTTTCCTTACCGGCTAAAATTACTTTTAAGGTTGAATATTTAGATCAAAGGCTTACCGAATTCAAAAAAAATGCACAAAATGACTAGAAGCTAGTAATAAACAAAGAGAGAAAGAAGAAATAAAAAAGAGAATTAATAGCAGATTATCAACAAATACAAACTAATTAAACCAGATCTATTAGGTAAATTGCTAAATGTAATTAGTTTTCTTAAGAATTTGCTCCTGGTTTTCTTTATTTCACAATTGAAGATATCAGTACGGTCCTTCTCAACAATTACAGTAAGCTCGAAACAGTGGCGATGCTTTTAACAGATAGAGTGGGCAGATGAAATGTTTCAGGAGAACGGAAAGCTAATATTGGTATATTAAAATCAAAATGCTAGAGCATTTATGAACCGTCAAAAATATATTTAATTACACAGGCACACAAAATAAAAAAATTCTGTTCTTTAAATCAAAACCATGTTTCCTTATGTATTTTGATGTGCTGAAACCGAATCTGGCAATAAAAATTACGGCTATTTCGTCAATTTTTAGCTACAGGATATTTTTAGCTAGTTAGCGTAAAAATCACCCTTTTTAAAAAAAGAATTACAATTTTGTAAGACAATTTTTTGCCTAAATCATCGTAATCTACGGTTCCATGGATACTAAACATGATTTTGACATCAAAATAGCCATTATTAAATATGGTTTGAACGAAACAACTACTCAGCGGGCAAATAACCCAATCTTCATTGGATTACACCTTCAAATCATGATAGATCGATAGCCAATATCATTTGTCAATTCCTAACCAGACATAGACCGGTTTCGAACTTATTTGTTCTCCTCAGTATGCCATAGGTTATGGAACAGACAAATGATAGTGGCCAACCTGCTAGTCATATACTAACTCAGATAAATTGAGTAGTGGTGAGAGGTCTGAAACTTCTCGTATGGTCTAAATGCTACTATCCGACCGACATCACAGATGTCTCTGTGGTGGATGGCGACTTGCGAAGCAAGTACCGAGAGCGGCGACCTCTAGCCCAGGTGGACTAAACTACTGTTATTAAATATGATTTGAACGAAACAACTACTCATGTTCCATAACCTATGGCATACTAAGGAGAACTGAGGAGAACAAATAAGTTCGAAACCGGTCTATGTCTGATTAGGAATTGACAAGTGATATTGGCTATCGATCTATCACGATTTGAAGGTGTAATCCAATGCAGGTCGGGGTATTTGCCCGCTGAGTAGTTGTTTCGTTCAAATCATATTTAATAACAGTAGTTTAGTCCACCTGGACTAGAGGTCGCCGCTCTCGGTACTTGTTTCGCAAGTCGCTATCCGCCACAGAGACATATATGATGGATAGTAGCATTTAGACCATACGAGAAGTTTCATACCTCTCACCACTACTCAGTCAAAATAGCCATTTTGACAGTTGCCAACTATCAAACAAGCAAATTGTAAATTTGTAAGAAAAGCTCCTTCTGTTTGTAAAATTATATCACTACCAACGTTTCAAGGGTGCTAAATATGATTTTGACATCAAATAGCCTTTTTGGCAGCTGCCAACTGTCAAACTGTCAATTCTCACATTCAAAATTCTAGATAAATAGTTTGAGTGGCATGCAAAAAAAACTGTCGTTAAGTTCTCTTCCGAAATAAGTAAATATGATTTGGTTATCGCAATTATATATCTCTAGATTTCAATAGTACTTTGTCAATAACCGTCAAAGTCGTGTTGAGCATTATCAAAAACGTAGGTAGTGATAAAGTTTTACAAACAATTTTTTTTTGAAATTTTGGAATTTAGCAATTGGCTGCCATTGACAGTTTGATAGTTGGCAGCTGCCGAAGAAGCAATTTTGATGTGAAAATTGTATTTAGCATCCTTAAAAACGTAGGTAGTGTTATACTTTTACACATAGAAGAAGCTTTTCTTACAAATTTCGGAATTTTACAATTTGCAGTTTGACAGTTGGCAGCTGCCAAAAAGGCTATTTGATGTCAAAATCATATTTAGCACCCATGGGTACGTAGACTACGATGCTTAAGGCAAAAAAAAGTGTTACAAAATTGGAATTTCTTTGTTTAAAAAAAATGTGATCTTTGCGATATCTGTAGCTAAAAATGTCCCGTAGCTAAAATTTGACACAATAGCTGTAATTTTTATGACCAGATTCAGTTTCAGCACATCAAAATACATAAGAAAACATGGTTTTGATTTAAAATACAGAATTTTTTTTATTTTGCCGTGTTATCTTTTGCAGAAAGGTGATAGATAGTGGATCCTTTTGCATTTAGTGACACAAAATTATATAAATACAATCAAATCATTAGGAAAATCAATAGCCCAGTAAATTACATTATTCTTTAAGTATACGTTGAATGTTTTCGGTATTGTACAATTCACTACGTATATTAAAGCATTAAACATATTAATGGAAGGCTGTAATTTGGCATAGATCGCTCGCAGTGTGCACTGTTAATTGCACGACAAGTATAAAATTATTTATACGCTCTGCTAACGCTAACCCTGATCAGCGACTGCTTATCTGCCTCTGGTTTACATTGTTACGTTGCCATTTAAGAGACCCATGTCTACTAATTCAATACACATAGGATATGTGTAATAATTCGGTATACATAGAATATGTTGGACATCATACTATAGAGGAGTATTCCATGCAAAATCTTATGAATATGTTATACAAGATTATCACTGTACTAAGGTCCGCAAAATCTTTATTATTTCTTGGCTATATTAAATGCAATTCCAAGATCTTTCATAAAGCAGGGACGAGCTAAACACACAATGTCCATTTGACAAGCAAAGACTAAAGGATTTAATTATCTACTGAATGACATCACATTGCATTTCTTACTGTTAAGAGATAGATTATTGACAATAATTATTAACTTGTTTATTACTTTATTTGTTAATACATTCTCTAGCCGGACGCAGTCATCATATTTGTCAATTTTACAATAAAATTTCACATCATCAGCATAAATCAAAACACTGATATTGAGAAAAGATGTTGTGTCATCTAAAAACACATTAAATAAAATGAGTCCAGGGATTGAACCTTACGAAACTCCTAAGAGATTTATCCCCATGACACTCACATATTAAACTCTTTTAGAGAGATGAGATTTAAAGAGATTTATGACATCTGTGGATATTCCATATTGATCTAATCGGTTTATTAAAATGTTTCGCTTAACATGTTTTGAAATACGAAAAGGGAATTGTGAAATTAAGTAAAGCGAGAGGATTACGACTTTTTACCTTTTAGGTATAACTCTTATTAGTATTTATTACTATTTATAAAATAATTTATCACAAACGTAATAGCGGAACATAAGTGTGTACAATTAGATAAGACTGAAAATTTAAATTGTTAATAGTTTGGACAATGGAATTTTTAGAAGGCACGGCGTATTTCAAAATTTATATTTATTATGTTACTTTTACCACCTTATGTTAGACTCAGGGTCAAGGATTCCCAATACGCCGGTCCCCAGATTGACTTAGCGGGCGCCGAGTGCGTGCTTATAGCATAAACATTATTTTATAAACAATAAAGGAGTAAGATATGAATGGTATTCAATAGCGAACCATTGTATAGTGCAGTATATTTTTATTAATATATTCTTGTGTTAAATTCGGGGTTTTATTATTTAATTTAGGGTGGTTTACCCCTTTTATCTTACAATTCAGAAGTGGGATGAACACACGTTAATTAAAAAAAACAGGTGTTAAATAAACAGTGTCAAAAGAAAGGGTGTTAAGAAACTGAGGCAGCATACAATGGGAAAGAAAAGCAAAAAGAGCAGACGTAGCTCTCCCTCATCTTCCAGTAGTACTTCAAAGTCGACAGACGAAGATCTAAGGGTGCGGAGAAAGAAAAGTAAAACAAAGAGGGTAAATAGAGAACGCCAAACTGTAAGTACTACCCGTTCTTATACTCCACCTTTGCACTTTGCATCTTCGTCTGTTATTGATGAAACATTAATACCTGAATTCGATCCAGGCCCGCAGGGGCAACCTACGATTTCTTGGGTAACCAAGATAGAAGAGCTAACCAAATATTATAACTGGAATGACCATACAGTTGTTCGGTTAGTGACAAACAGACTAAGAGGCAATGCACGCAAGTGGTATGATTCGTTAAATAAGTCATGTTTGTCATGGTGTGATATGAAAAATCTATTGATAGAAACTTTTCCGTCCGATATTTGCTTTGGGAAGTTATTGAGTGAAGCAGCAAATTATAAGTCGTCACAAGGTCAAAGTTTAAGTGACTATTGTTTCGAAAAGATTTCAAAGCTGCGAAGTTTAGGTTTGGAAATCCCTGAACATTTTATCGTGGATGGTGTGATCGAGGGCATTAGCGACGTAAATATTCGATTGTCGGCTAGAGCAGGCGGATTTAATTCCATAGGCCACCTGGTAGCTTATCTGAATCACGTCGGTGTTACAAATATAAACAACGATGGGACTTCGAATTTACGATTACAACAGCGGGTTTCGCGAGCACAGCATGACTCATTAAATCGATCTTTTAAAACATCAAATTTCAAGTTGCAGACCAAACAAACAACTAAGTCGGTGTCATGTTATAATTGCGGAGAAAATCACCGAGTTAGATATTGTAATAAACCCATTATAAAATGTGAGAAATGCAATTTATTCGGGCATAAAAAGGATGCTTGCAGGTTCCAAAATCGTAACCGCTCGTTACGTAAAAATGAAGTTAATTGTATTTACCGAGAAAAAAATATTTATATTAAAACTGCTTCAATAAATACGAGGAAGCTCAAATGTTTAATTGATACAGGAAGTACTTGTACGTTAATGAAATTTTCAGTAGCCCGTGATTTAAAGTTACACCTGATAGAACGGCCTGACACAATTCTTAGGTCATTTGCGGAAATACCGTAATTAGCAGGATAGGAACGCGAGCTTACGTACAAATAGAAAGTGTCGTTGCTGAAGTGAATATTATTGTAGTAAACGATCAAGACCTCAAGTACGACCTTTTGATCGGTACTGACTATTTAAACCAACCTCACGTTATCTTTTTAAAATATAAGAATAAACTAATTTTGCGAACACTCCCTCCCATGCCTGACTATACAAAGATATTTGAATGTAATTCGATAGAAGGTTTAAATTTTGAAAGCTTTAACACAGGGAGTTTAAATAAGTTACAAAAAGATATATTAATTGATCTATTGACGCGTTATCGAGATTGCATATCTTTTTCAATGCGTGATTTAGGAAAAACGAATGCTGTGGAAATGCACATAAAATGCACAACAAGTGATCCTGTTGTTTATCGACCATATCGGATGTCGATAAGCGAAAAGGAAATATTGAACGGGTTAATTAAAGAACTCTTAGAAAATAACATAATAAGAGAGTCACACTCTCCTTATGCTAGTCCCATACTTCTTGTAAAGAAAAAGACGGGCGATTACAGGATGTGTGTGGATTATCGTAAATTAAATGCTGTAACCATAAAAGATAAATACCCTCTGCCCCTGATAGAGGATCAGTTGGACAAGTTGGGTGGCAACAAATATTTTATTAGTTTAGATTTAGCCTCAGGATTTTATCAGGTGCCTATGGCAGCTGATTCAATTGAAAAAGACGGCTTTTGTGACACCTCAATCGCATTACGAGTTTTTGAGAATGCCATTCGGCTTGGCCAACAGTCCTGCGGTTTTTCAAAGACTAGTTAACAATGTCCTTGGAGACTTACGATATCACATTGCACTACCGTACATGGACGATATTCTAATTCCGTGTAACAGTTTTGAACAAGGGTTGGAAAGAGTACAGATGGTTCTAGATGCGTTACGCAAAAATCGTTTAACACTAAAACCAAGCAAATGCAGTTTCTTTGCGTCAAAAATTGATTATTTAGGTAGAGAAATTAGTGCAGAAGGCGTACGTCCTGGTAAGCGAAAAACAGCTGCGGTGTTGCAAATGAAAGAACCTGAGAATGTTAGGGAAGTTCGTCAATTTTTGGGATTATCTGGATTTTTCCGCAAATTTATAAACCGTTACGCGAATATTGTTGAACCGTTGACTAGGTTATTAAAGAAGGAGGCGCCGTGGGCTTGGTCTGACGAACAACACAACGCAGTGAAACAAATAAAAAAAAATGTTGACCGAACGTCCGATACTAGCAATCTTTGACCCGGCACTGACAACCGAATTACATACTGATGCTAGCGCGGTAGGTTTTGGCTCTATGTTGGTACAGTTTGATCGCGATAAAAGACATGTTGTAGGTTATTATAGTAAGAAAACTACACCAGAACAAAGTCGCCTCCATTCTTACGAATTGGAGACATTAGCCGTAGTCATGTCCTTACGCCATTTCAGAAATTATCTACTGGGTATTGAGTTTACGGTGTTTACCGACTGTAATGCACTTCGCACGACACTAACCAAAAGAGACCTAGTTCCACGTGTAGCGAGATGGTGGTTAGAAGTGCAGGAATTTAATTTCTCAGTAAAATACCGCCCCGGTCACAATATGAGTCATGTTGATGCCCTTAGTAGAAACCCGGTATCTCTTGTAGTGTATCAGATTGACGTAACACAGGCGGATTGGTTATTAGCCGCGCAAATGCAAGATGAACAGTTCAGCAGAATCGCAGGTATTTTGCAAGAAAGGAAAAAGGCCGAGTTTAAACAGTACTATGAAAATTATAAACTGCAGGGTGGAAAAGTTTACCGAAAATTGGAAAATGGTAAATTAGCCTGGGTAGTACTTAGAGGTTGCAGATGGCAGATTTGTAAGCTATATCACGATGATATGGGACACTTTGCTCTGGAAAAAACTCTTAAGAAGATGCGAGTGAATTATTGGTTTGCTAACATGAAACGTTTTGTCAGTAAATATATAAAGTCGTGTTTGCAGTGTTTGTACTATAAACATAATTCAGGAAAGAAACAAGGAATGTTACATCCGATTGAGAAGACACCTGTCCCTTTCCACACACTTCACGTGGACCATCTAGGCCCTTTTGTAACAAGCAAAAAGAATAATAAGTACTTGCTGGTCGTTGTCGACGCTTTCACTAAATTTGTGGTGGTAGAACCCGTGAAAGATACGAAGGCAAAATATGTAGTTAAAGTAATGCAAGATATGATGTACCTTTTTGGAGCGCCGAGCCGTATTATAACGGATCGAGGATCGGCATTCACTGCAAAGAATTTCAATTATCTGTGAGAATTACGGCGTTAAACATGTGTTAAACGCAGTGGCTACACCACGTGCAAACGGCCAATGTGAAAGGTACAATCGAACGATTTTGAATGCATTGGCTACAACTGTTGCTGGTCACCCTGAAGACAAATGGGATGAATTTGTTAAAAAGGTGCAAAGTGCCATCAATTGTACCTTTAACAAGGCGACGAATGCTAGTCCCATAGAAATATTGGCTGGGTATACTCCCAAACATATGTCCGAGGCAAAAATTCTGAGCCAGATCCAGACTGACCTAGAACGAATTGATTTACCTGCTTTGAGGTCAGAGGTTCTCGCAAGGATCACCGAAGACCAAAAGTTACAGAAGTTACGTTTTGACAAGACTAGGGCACTAGCTAAGAAGTATCAGGTAGGAGATGTGGTACTTGTTATGAGGACAAACCGACAGAACACTGGCAATAGTAAAAAGTTGGTTTCGAAATTTAAGGGCCCTTTTAGGGTAAAGAAAGTTTTGTACAACGATCGTTACGAAGTACAAGATCTAAGAGAAAATGTCAGAAAATCCAGGAACACAGTTGTGGCAGTTGATAAAATGAAGCCGTGGATTGTTCTGAAAGGTAAATGAGTAAATTAGAGTAGGTTGGGATTGTATTTCAAATGTCAGGCTCACTATAAGTGAGATGGTGATTACATTTGATATACTAGACCTGCCATAAATTAGAGTAGGTTGGGATTGTATTTCAAATGTCAGGCTCACTATAAGTGAGATGGTGATTACATTTGATATACCAGACCTGCCATAAATTAGAGTAGGTTGGGACTGTATCTCAGATGTCAGGCTCACTATAAGTGAGATGGTGACTACATTTGATATACTAGACCTACCAATGGCTAAACCAAGCAGGGTAGATGTGGCATTTCGAATGTCGGTTTCAATATGAATGAAACGGCGGTTTATACAAAAACAATCATAATAAATAGCTACCGATATCTAATAGATTTTATTGATTTACAGACGATGCTGATTAGTCTGAGGACAGTCTGCATTCCAGGATGGCCGAATGTTAGACTCAGGGTCAAGGATTCCCAATACGCCGGTCCCCAGATTGACTTAGCGGGCGCCGAGTGCGTGCTTATAGCATAAACATTATTTTATACACAATAAAGGAGTAAGATATGAATGGTATTCAATAGCGAACCATTGTATAGTGCAGTATATTTTTATTAATATATTCTTGTGTTAAATTCGGGGTTTTATTATTTAATTTAGGGTGGTTTACCCCTTTTTATCTTACAATCTAATCGGTTTATTAAAATGTTTCGCTTAACATGTTTTGAAATACGAAAAGGGAATTGTGAAATTAAGTAAAGCGAGAGGATTACGACTTTTTACCTTTTAGGTATAACTCTTATTAGTATTTATTACTATTTATAAAATGATTTATCACAAACGTAAAAGCGAAACATAAGTGTGTACACTTAGATAAGACTGAAAATTTAAATTGTTAATAGTTTGGACAATGGAATTTTTAGAAGGCACGGCGTATTTCAAAATTTATATTTATTATGTTACTTTTACCACCTTAATCCTTCATTATACAAAATGTGTTGTTTTTCCATGTTTGATGGCTTATGGATTAATTCTGATAGAAATAGATTAGATTAATCATGAATAATTTCTTTATGATTAATTTTTTAATCTTCCTATAAATTTTGGCAATTATTTTATATTTTTTTTATTGTGGTCTGTCATTAAAAAATTAAATAAAGAATATTTATGAGGGTTCCAAGGTTTCTAAAACAACGTTTCTCCATAATTTTGGCGCCGTAATCAAAAACAATTACTGGGAAACGTTTATTTATTGTTTTATTGTAGCAATTAAATATAATTTTTGCGATTTAGCAATTTTGTTTCTAGACAAATAAATTGGAGAAATTCCGTAATTACAATTGCGGAATCACCCTATTCAGACGATTCCATAGATTAGGATATACTTTAATCTTTGACGTTGCGGATATTAAAAAACTGATTTTTTGCAAAATATGTGTTTAATAAAATTGTCGAGGGTCAGTTTTTAAGAAAATTGTTAAATAACAAAAGAATGCTCTCAATTATTGCAATAAAATTTGGGACTTCATTTGTACTGACAATAGATGGTTTTTGGTGTCATCTTTATACTTTTCAGTAGCGGATAAGTGGTCAGAAATTTGTTATCCCGTTGCAAAGAAATCAAAATTCATCCAATACGTTCAAAATATTTTGGAGTAACTCAGGTTCGGTCACATTTTATTTAAGTTATCTCCAGGAAAAGAGATCCAGTTCGGTAAAATCTGGCAAATGAGCAGGCCATTACATACCTGTCCATGCAACGACCTGGATATGTTATGTTAATGTATTCCTCACCACACCTACTATAATGATGTGGTGCCAATAAAAAAGAATATAATAATTCTAACTTTTTTAGGCAAGTTAAAAATAATCATAATAAAAACAGTAATTCTAGTATAACTACAAAATGATTTGTCCCAGTATTTATTCCAATTAGACGAGACATATTGAAAGTATTTGTATATTATGAAAGATACTACTTTTATGACTATAAATCTTCGCCAATGATTAGAAATAACAAAAATGTAATTATCTTTAATTAGCAATTTAATAACTATACATTGTGAAAATATTTGATAGTTGTTGTTATAAGAGGAAAATATATTTATCGACTGTTCAAATAATAAAAAGTCCATAAATATTGAATTATTTGTTTGTGTTCTGGATGTCATAATTTTTCCATCTGGGTATTCAAGTTTCTACAATACAAACAAAATGCTGTAATAACAAAATTTGTTACTATTATTTGAGATTATGTTATTTTGGGTGACTACCTATCTAATAATCTTTATAGAAATAACATAAATATTGATATTATCGATCTTAAATAAATAGTTATTTCCTAATAAGTATCAAATTAAAATTAGTAATAATTATACTCAGGTATTTCTGAGCATGATATTGTGTGTTGATATATTAATAATATTATTATAATTATGAGCGCTATTCTGTAAAGAGTTACTAATTTTGTACTAAAGTATTCAGTTTGTATGACAATAAATCATATAAATACATAGGGTTCTTCAAAGGGTTGGAATCATTTATACCACTCTAAATCTACAGTAGTTTCTATAAAACAATAAAGACTGCCAACGACTTGCCTTATGTCAACAATGCTGGAATCGTCTGGAGATGATTAAGTCTAATTTAAAAATAATAACACACCTTATTTAAAACTAATCCCTGGTCAGAACCATATAAACTAACTAACAAAACGAACCCTTCTAGACAGATGAAGGATCTATCCAGAAGAGCTGTTATTGATACTGTTTTACATATTTTAATTTCTGAGATATTATTTACATTCCAAATTAATCTTGAATTGTTAACTACAGTTTTATGGCTGTTTTCTAACACATGCTGAGCAACGTTAAACTTAGCTGTTCTCCATATTTGAGATGAATCGTACTGTGCTGTTTAAATGTAGTATGCGTTGACCGTCTGGTATGGCCAACATATCATTACAATCATTACAGCTAATTTCGTAAGTCCTTAATTTTACTTTTATTCCAACTTTGTTTATTGGGTTGTCTAAAATTTGTTGTAATTTGTCGTCCGATGGATAAACAACTCTCACATCTATGTCTGAAATTCATACTAAAGCTACAGGTAATACGCAGTTCATATGGAATTTACATACGTTTTGAATTTTCTCTTTAAATTTGAGACGTGAATAAATTTTGAACTTTAAATTTACGTTTTACGAAGATTATTGTACATGAACAAACCATGCCTGTATTAATCTTCTAGTGTCTTTGAAGTGGTGGTTATGTAATTATGGCATCAACAAATGTTTTTTTATTAAATATGATTTGAACGAAACAACTGCTCAGCGGGCAAATACCCCGACCTGCATTGGATTATACCTTTAAATCATAATAGATGGGTAGCCAACATCATTTGTCAATTCCTAACCAGACATAGATCCGTTTCGAACTTATTAGTTCTCCTCAGTATGCCATAGGTCATGGAATAGACAAATGACAGCGGCCAACCTGCTAGTCATATACTGACTAAGGTAAATTCAGTAGTGGTGAGAGGTATGTCAAACTTCTCATATGGTTCAAATGCTACTATCCGACCGACATCATAGATGTCTCTGTGGCAGATAGCGACTTGCGAAGCAAGTACCAAGAGCGGCGCCCTCTAGCCCAGGTGGACTAAACTACTGCTATTAAATATGATTTGAACGAAACAACTACTCTTCGGGCAAATATCCCGACCTGCATTGGATTATACCTTCAAATCATGATAGATCGGTAGCCAATATCATTTGTCAATTCCTAGCCAGACATAGACCGGTTTCGAACCTATTAGTTCTCCTCAGTATGCCATAGATTATGGAATAGACAAACAGTAGTTTAGTCCACCTGGGCTAGAGGTCGCCGCTCTCGGTACTTGCTTCGCAAGTCGCTATCCGCCATAGTGACATCTATGATGTCGGTCGGATAGTAGCATTTGGACCATATGAGAAGTTTCACCACTACTCAAATGTTTTTTTCCTTAATATGTTTTCTTAAGCGTCTCCTTAATCAACGAAGTAACCCCTTGAAAATCAAAAATTTTTTGTTAATTCAACAGTTTATTGTGAAGTCGAACTATATCTAGGATATCGACAGTTCCATACCTCATCTTAGTCAAACGAAAATTACAAATATGTTTTCAATTGTCGCAGGATAGAGTGTAATCATCGATTTTTGCTACCACGTAAATATAAATATAGCTCTGGCCAACTCGGCTACAGTGTATAGGTACAAGTAGTAAATAAAACACTAAAAAATATATTTTTTTAACTAATGAATGGGGCATAACTCCGATATTTATGTTTTAACAGATTTATGACATATACCAAAACCTCATTTTCTTTATCCTTTATAACTTTTATTTCATATATTATTGGCAGAAGTGTATAGTGAAAGCATGTTGCCGGTTATAATAAAAATCTAATTTTTCCGCATTTCTGAAATATGATCAATAATGCATACGCCAAGTTTCATATTTCTGCTAATTAATAATTATAAATTCGTCGTCTTCAATTCATTACATATTTACTATACTATATTATAAATTGATAATACAATTATCATATATTTTGTGTTAATAATTAACTAAATTTAACTAGTTCATGCATAATGATGAATCACACGTACATACACAATGTGTGAAAAATTATTAGGTTTTTTGTCTATATCCTGTTATTATAAAGGTACCACATTATTTGGTAATTACGTGTTCAAAAAAAACATAATAATTGCAATGATATTAGTTTTTGCATATTCTAAACCCAAGGATATTGTTATTATTAAAACGTATAAGAATATATATGTACAAGGTGTCCCGTGAGAAATGTTTACCAATTTTCAGACCTTCGTTATTAAACTATTATATTTGTAGAAAAGGAATATCTAAACGTCTATTACAAATACCTACTTATGTCCCATATATGTGATTTTGGCCTACTATATCCACCGACGTATCATGGCATTACGAGTGCTATATTACCAACTCGTACCAGGTAGACCAGACACCAGTGCTGCCTAACCCCGGAGATATTGAGTCCATTGTCGAGAACAATAAATGTCAGATTTACTAGAACCACTCGTTCCCGACGGTCAGCCTAATCCAAGCTAACAAGCCAGACAGTCCTCCTCAAGGTAATGTCTTTCACAGTCTAGGTACCTGCTGAGAAAACCATCACCTTGAAGAAGGGAAAAAGCGGACCAAATATCGCGATCTCCGGTACGAGCTTCAAGTACTGTACCCTACTCGGTCAAGATGGCCGTACTCAGAGGGATAAAGCCCGTTGTTCTCAGAACTGAAGTGAAACCGGTGAGCCAAAAACCAGCCGAGTAGCTGGCAGGCCAAATACAGAAGGCAGTCATTCTAGGTTTTCTCTGTCTACTTAGGGCACATGATTCTGGAATCTACAGCCACTAATCCTGCGGGGATGTAGGTAATATGCTGGCGCTACTTCTGTGAGGTTCGGAGGCCACGTGAGGATTGAACCCGAAAACAAAACGTCTTTATTAAATATAATTGTATTAACGCCTAAGTGGTGCGAAGTTTAACTCATAGGTTACTCTTACACTTAACCCCTAAAATATTCATAATTATAGAAAAAAAAACAAAAACAGCATATTACAAGTTAAGCGACCCTGATAATTGCAGAATCTCCACCCATAATTGGTTTACTAAGCTTATTTTTGAGTAAAATAAAATTTGTATTTCAAAATTAAATTTTGATTTACATAACAAGTTTCAGTACAATATTAAAAATCCGAATTAAATATTTTATAAAAATATTTTTAACTTAACTCTTTTCTAATAGTCTAAAACATTTTTGTTTAACGATTTTCCTCGATATGCCTGAAATAAACGAGTTAGTTTACTAAATTTATTTTTGAGTAAAATAAAATTTGTATTTCCAAATTAAATTTTGATTTTCACACCGAGTTTCTTTTTTCGATTATATCATTTAACATAAAAAAACGTTTTTGCTTGGTTCTAATACATGTATTAATAAATGAAAACTATGTGTTTTCCTTTCTGTATGTTGGGTGATGATTGGATATAAGCAGGTGTTTTTGTTTTGTATTTCGTTTTGTTATTGGTAACTCAATATATCACTGCGGCTGTGATCTTGTTTCCATAGTTACCAAAAGCAAATTAATACATATATCAACTGAAATGTTATTGCTTGACAGAATGAAAAAGGTATTCAATTTAGATTATATACTACCATTGACAGAATAAAATACTTGTATTTACCAACACGTCCACTTCGTAGGATTGTCATGACTTATTTCTCCAATAAATTAATTGCAAACTTAATGATACTACATTTAATGACTGGAGAGGTGGATGGATAGAAGGTGTTTACTGACATTTTTTCAAAAATTAGAGTATCCTTATCACTAAAGTTATGCGGCAATTCAGTGACGCAACAGCAGGTTGATACGTTGTGAGGCAACGACCGGCCGGCGGACAAATCGATGCGATCCGCGTTACTAGTCCATTGTTGTGTCGTAATGTTTACACGCTAATTTATTCCTCTCCGTTGTATTGTATGTTGTTGTATTGTTGATAATGTTTATTTGTTGTATTTTATTGTTAGCATCAATTTAATAATAAAATGTCAGACGTGCGCAAGGGTAAAAAATGGCCATACGCTGTGAATAAATTTATCGGTGAATTCCCGGATTTATTCTATAATGATGCTTCAATAAGTTGTAAGGTATGCGAGACAGACCTGATGTCCTGGGATAAGTATGATTGTAGACGTCACTTAAATACTGTGCTGCATAAAACTATAAAAATTGTGTGCCTTAGAAAACATAGTTTATGTTCGATTTGCTGTTAATGCTGATTGCTGGGGATGTTCTGCTGCATATACTCGATAAACAACCATTCTGGGAGTTTTGGAATAAATACAATCCCCGGGTAACGTTACCAAATCGCGCAACGTTGCATAACTATGTACCAACTGTACGTAAAGACATTGTAAATAAGATCAAATATGTATTAACGAGACGACAGATAGTAAAAAAATTCTGTTGTAAATGTTATAGTACTTATACTGGACCCTCTTACACCGACATTTCCACTATTACTAGCTAGCAAAAGACTAACTGAGCAAGTCAATGTTAGTTTTTACCGATGGCCGCGAAACAAATGCGCGGGTGGTGCTAGATGTTACGTGTAAAGTGATCTATACTCGCAAACTATTCGACAAGGTTTTCTAGGTCATTTGCAAATACAAAAAGCAAATCTTTTAAACTGTCTGTGACCCAAAATGGTTGAAGGCAGCTTTTATATTACCTTTACTTTAAAATTAATCATATTAGAGGTATGTTTACGTTGAAACCTACGTAGAAACGTTCCAATTACATTAACGAATAAGTTGACTTTTTATTAAATCTATACTAAGAAACCGTCGAGTTTGAGGGGAAAATAGAGGAAATCTTTTTAGAAAAATTATTTGACTTGTCTTAAAACTTTTTTTAAAAAAAAAAATATATATAATTTTAAAATATTTCAATCCCTCAAACTCTTATTTATGTCAAGTTGTGAGCATTACTTTTTTAACATGAAATTGTCAAAACTTTTGATTTTCGGCAGCGCATCCGCCAAATGTGAGATGAAAGCATTTTTTACTTTATACCTTCAGAAACTCTTTCATATACGAAAAATAACGAAGCAGAATTCTCTAATTTTTTCCTCAAAGATTTCCTTTAGTCTCCGCCAAAATACGAGAGGTCGTTTAATATATTTTCTATAATTATTTATTTTGATTTAGAATGTTTCCTCGCACCTTCTTTGGTATTACCACTTTCTATAATTATTCAAAATGTTTATTAGACAAAATTCAGCTTAGTGAGATACTAGTTTTTTGAATAATATTTTGCCCCTCCAAAAAAGTTCACACCTGAAAAAATATTAGCCTGATAATGAACCTGTTAAGAGTAAAATATTTTAGATTATAAAAGTTGACGTATCGGAATAGCCTCTGCCTCCATTCTCAAAACTAATGGAAAACTGCTTTGGCAATAGATCGACTATTGTTACAAAAAAATTATGTTTATGGCCAATGGTTGGATTTGGCTGTTTGGGCTAATTATCTATTATTCTTATTACAATTTTTTTATACAATATGTCTAATTTATTTTTTTCTTTTTTCATTACTCACTCAAAAATGCCTGACCCAAATTTGGACAAAATTGGTTAAAAGATTTACAAGAAATAAAAGCTGTAATGCTACAATTCAATCCTGCCGAGACTGCAGCTTTAATGAAAGCCAGACAAAGTCAGTATGTTTTCGTTGAAACAGCTTTAAAACATTCACAAGAACTATAAAGGAATTACATGAAGCCATACAAAACTTACAAAACAGTGTGTTGTCATTAGCGGAGTCATTGAAATGCATGGTAGATCGACGTGCTTCACTCTATAGATGACAAAAAAAATGAGCCTGTTAGAGAAAAGTTCGCACGTGTGTTAAAGCAAGACACCGGTTTTACCAGATTAAGACAAATTTGTGATGGTACTGATGGTGAAACCCCAGATCCGTTAAGTGCATTTAAAGACTATTTTAAGTATGCCTGTAATACATCAATAGATGTCGAACGGTCGTTCTCAAAATATAAACATATTTTTTCACCACGGCGAACATCACTCACAGAGACAACCATAGAAACATACCTGATGCTGCAAAGTTTTTCAGATTCCAATTTGTGATAACCAAACTAATTCATCAAGCTAGTTAATAGGGTAAGTTGTGCATACATTGTTATAGATGGTAATAGTTTATTGCTTTTGTTACTAGTAGTTCATTTCTTTTATTACGCCTATTATGATGTGTACGCCTATGTCTCGCCGCACATTTCTACCAGCTTTACTTATCACTTATCGTTACGTTTCTATAACTAGATGATTAAATACCCAATGTATAAAAGAGCTAGGAACAACATAACTCTGTGCCTCTGGTAAATAAAGGTTAGTAAAAATGTTTTTCTGACAAATTGAGCAATTTGCGGATAACACCTATATTCATCCATCTCTTCAATTGTAACAAGTCATTGTAAGTCTAATATTAACATTAAAAATAAATAATGGTTTGAACGCAATTTAATATTTTTGTCAAGAAATAATCTTAAATACAATTCGTTTAATTAAGGATTATCGCAAATTCGTTCTCTTTTCAAAAAATCTGACATATTGTGCTTCGTACTTATGCATTTCTATAAAAAAAAATTATTGGATATTACAAAAGCACTCTTTTAGGAAACCACACTAGCGTTAAAGTGCTGGGGGGGCTGTTAGCAACATATTATTTTGTTTTTCATAAATCGAACAAATTTAATTTTCGGTAATCATTAATGCATTTATTGTATTACTTGTAAGCATTGATCCCAAATTTGATGATTTGTCTACTGTTTTCAATCTTAAAATAGTTTTTCACATAGAAAAGATTTAAAATTAAATATTAAATATTTTACACCGATAACGCCCCCTTTTTCTAGTCTTTGAAAGAATGTACCACTATGTATGCTTTGCCGTCGTCAATTACAATGGAGACCATAAAGACAGTCACCATGTCAAATCATTCGTGTTCTTTCTGAAATCAGAGGTTAACTTTAAATAATGTAACATAATACGCATCTTTTATATATTTAATATGTATAATTAAACAATTTTAGGGTTTATTGCTCTAAGTACCAATTAAATCAATGTAACTGTTTCACATTCTTCATATCAAGTAGCAGTTTCTTCACCTACACTCATCTATTAATATGATTAAGATGATGCTTTGGCATTTAAAGTGGTTAAAATAGCGTCAATGTCAATATTATTAGCAACCGAGTCGGAGTAGATAATGTCTGTCCTAGATAAACAATCATAATGAATATTCATTTAACATGTTTTTCAAGAAAATTATTTAGAAAATTACAAGCAAACGTTTACATGTCAATGGTTAGAAAAATTATTCCAGATACAAACATTTTCGTTTTACGAAGAGAATGCTGATATGTCGTGTATTGCGATATAATATCTTTTCCAATAGCAGTAGACGTGTTTCGGTCTCCTATAAACTCATCGGTACTACACGCTGGAGAAAGGGATGACATCGCAATGAACCGTTTTATCAATATTCGTTGAAGTTCTTGTGAATTAAAACCACAGGTGATAAAACTCGCCATCTCCTGATGGAAAGACATAGTTCAGAATGTGATATGTTTTACGAGTTGCCGCACGTACCCAATACTTTCTTCGTAAAATATTTGGCGGCATTACTTAATTACACCTGTTCGATGGCTTTCTCGTAATCAAAGAAACCATTTATGACATGCTAAATACACTGCGTTAAAAATATTTACAAAAATTAAACCAAAAAACTGCGGTTTGTTTCTCGGGGCGCGCTGGAAACTGAATCAAGATGACGGAGTTTATTACATTTCCTTATCCAACTCAACGATGAACTTTACTACTTATTAGTATTACTACTCACTCGTGATTCCTTATCCTCTAAGAGTCTACTTCATATAACAGTAAAATGTCATCCACTATATAATTTAAAAATATAGTTTCCCAATAACAGCTAACATTTTAAAGCAATATAGATTTCAGTGAAGATATATCTACAATTAATAATATCTATGTTATCTTTTTAACTTACCACCCAAAAAGCTACATAGGAACAAAAATATTTCATTAAAAAAAATTATTTTCACATAATATAACGATCGCGAATTTGGAGGTTTAGAAGAAACGTCTGTATAATGTTTCAAAAATTTCACCTAAAGAAATTTATTCCATTAGATTACATAGCACTTTTTGATTTTTATTAATTATCAGGGTTGGCAAAAATGCGCCGCAAGACATAGACGTAGGCACCATAGTAAGAGTAAGAAAAGAAATTAACTAGTAATAAAAGCAATAAACTGTTACAATTTATAACAATGTATACACAACTTACCCTCTTAACAAGCTTGGTTATCACAAACTGAAAATGATGTGTAAAAACTTTGCAGCATCATGTATGTTTCTATGGTTGTCTCCGAGAGTAATGTTCGACGTGGTGAAAAAATATGCTTATATTTTGAGAACGACCGTTCGACATCTATTGATGTAATACAAGCATACTTAAAATAGTCTTTGAACTTACTTATCAGATCTGCAGATGCAGTATCAGTACCATCACAAATTTGTCTTATTTTGGTAAAACCGGTGTCTTACTTTAACACACGTGCGAACTTTTTTCCAACGGGCTCATTTTTTGCGTCACCTATAGAGTGTAGCAGTCGATTTACTTCGTCCACTATATGCAGTGACTCCGCTAACGATGACGCACTGGTTTGTAAGTTTTGTATGGCGTCATGTAATCCTTTATAGTTCTTGTGAATAGTTTTTAAAGTTGTTTCAACAGAAACATCTTCGAATTTTGTCTGGCTTTCCTTAATAGCTGCAGCCTCGTCTGGATTGAATTGTAGTATCACAGCTTCTATTTGTTGTAAATATTCAGCATAATAAAATGCTGCCTCCAACCATGTTCCCCAACATGTAGGAACCGGCTGTGGTGGTTCGGGAATACCTGGACACTTGCTATGAAATGCACGAATACGTTTAGGATATTTAAACACTTTTTTAGTACTTGCTATTAATGCATCTACCTCTGGAAAATCTTATCGAATAGTTTCTGATACAAGATATATAGCATGCACTTTACACATAACATGTACCGACCTGCAATCATGTTCTTGAAGAGAATGGCCTACCAAACGCATTTTCGCGGTACCATCGGTCACAAACACTTTTTGACAGGTCAAATTTTTCTAACGTCTCCAACACACCCGCGTAATTGTTTGGCCAGTACACTCAGTTAGTCTTTTGCTAGCTATAACAGCAGAAATGTTGGTTTAAGAGGGTTCAGTACACGTACTATAACATTTACAGTGCAATTTTTTTTACAATCTGTCGTCTCGTCAACACATAACCACAGCCGTGTATTTTTTAGTACACATTTGATCTTATTTACAATGTCTTCGCTTACAGTTGGTACATAGTTACGCAATATTGTGCGACTTGGTAACGTCACCTTGGGATTGTATTTATTTCAGAACTCCTGAAATGGTTGTTTACCTAATATGTGCAGCGGAATATCACAGGCAATCAGCATTAAGAGTAAATCGAACATAAACTGTGTTGACGAAGGCACGCCATTTTTTTTAGTTTTATGTTTCATAGAATCCACGTGACGTGACAATCACTTTTGTTCCATCACATCAGGTCTGTCTCGCACACCTTACAAATTATTATAGCACCATTGTAGAATAAATCCGGGAATTCACTGATAAATTTATTCACTTTGCAGCGTATGGCCGTTTTTTACCCTTGGACATGTCTGACATACTTTATTATTAAATTAATATCAAGAATAAAATACAAAAAATAAAATTATCAACAATACAACGGAGAGAAATAAATTAAGTTATTGACACCTCGACGCATAACAGTAGATTAAAATAGTAAACAAGTCTTATAACGAATTTACTTTCTTTCGTTATTTTAATTCACTTAGTTTGCGGAAATGAAACAAAAAAATAAAAAACAAATACATATATTCAAAAGTTAAATGACACAAGGCTCTATCAGGGCGTGGTAGGCAAATAACTAGTTTCACATAATCTTAAAGTACAGAAATTATAAATCTCATTAAGAAGTTTGTTTTTCCTTTTTTTAGGGCGCCACCCGCCTTTCTTTCTTGTTTATATATAGTCAAAAAAAGTTACAACGGACTAAAGCCGTTGAAAGGGGGAAAGAACGGTTATTCTTCACTAAAATGTCTCGCACAGCTCAATCGCAAGTTAAAAAAGTCTAGGGGGCTTTTTCCCACTCTAGTTCGGTGGACAGGCACATCAGCCCGTTGATGCAAATTGAATTTCAAATTTCCAGCTCGCACTCAGAACGGAAGCTGGTGGTTTATTAATTAATAGGTACCTATTTTAACAATAATTGGAAGGAATCCTACCTTCTCACATAGTTTTCCTATGTCACATACTTCGTCACTCCTTAACCATAACAGCTCAACCAGACAAAATCTTGAACACAATGCCAGCAACGTACACCACTAACTCATTCAAAGCCCAGCTCCAGTCTTCAAAGCCATAAAAAAATAAGATAACGTACTAACAACGTAACATATCAAAAAGGAACACACATCCTCTCTCGGCCGTGGCTCGGCAGAGAGTCCCCGCGTCTTAGTATAAGCGTTCCCCCTTTGTCCTCACACCGCAGTGTTCGCGCTGGTGCACTACCGCCCATGATTTGCGGGAAATGCCAACTCTACTAATTATCGACATTAAGTGTAGATTATTCATTGTTCATAATATTTTGAATGAAAGTATTTATCAATTAGTGCAATACCTTATTTTTATGACAGTACAATGAAACCGTTTGAGGCAGATGAGACCCAGACCGAAATATTTTGTGATTTTAGTCGAGCATATGAGTGTGTTCAATACTATATTATCGTAATATGGAATCAGAGGTGTAATCTTAATGTGATTTATTTCGTAGCTAAATAATAGCGAATAGTTTGTCAACATTTTGAAAATAGTATAGTAGGAACCTATGAATCTTGTTTATTGCCCATGAAGAGGGTGTATCTCAATTATCTATCTTATATAAAGAATATTAAATTGGATTAATATTGCAGTGTATGCCGATGATGTAGTGATAATATGTAGTACTACAAAATAATCCATAGTAGTACTACAAAATAAAGTAACTAATATAGTCTCTTTACTAAATTGTTGGTACATACAGTCACATCATTCTAGATTTCAGTGCCTCTAAAACTAAATACATGTTGTTTCATACTCGATTTCAATAATTATTGTACTCATAAGTAAGCGTGAACCACGCGAGAATAGTTCAGTTTTAAATTCTACGCTGGATACAGATAGCAACATATGTGCATTTCGTTTTCCCATACTTTATTTTGTAATTGATTTATATCATATATTATTATATCGTACCTTACCTGCTGATCTTATTTAGTATAAAAAGGTCATAATATTTAGTATGTACTGAATTTTATTCAATTTTTGTTGTAGTTGTTTTTAGTTTAGAAGCAATGTATCTAAATGATTACAGACAAGGGTAGCACGAACGAAGTTTAAAATTAAATTTAACAGTTAGCTCCACTACGAATACAGCATTTTACTAAAGTAGTGATAAAAAATAACCTCTTTTTGGCAAATTAGTTAATATTATTAAACTGTACCTGCTGAGTGAAGAAGTTGGCTATGTATCCGCCTTTTTTCATCAACTTCGGCTTTGGATTCAGTTGTCTAATTTCTATCGTGTTTATGTTCTCATGTAAAAAATTTTTAACAAATAAATACTACTTATAGGTCCTACAATTTTTTCAATAAAAATGTGCTTATTGCCGACATCGATACAAGAATGTGGCATTTTTTGGGTACATTTGACAATGCACTTAATTTTAGAGTTTCTGTGGGAAAATTATTAAGATACTAGATTCTAAATGTTATTAAATTTGATATTCCACAATTATCTATTATAGCCAAATATGCCGCAGAATAGTATTTTAAAATTTCAAAAAATATAAAAAATTCTGCGTCAGACTGTGGCAGTTCAAACAGCTACATCTACATTAATCGGTTTTCTTTTTTATCATGCGTCATTATGGAAAAATAATATGATAGCATCAATGGTTAATTATAATAATTAATAATTGTTTAAATTCTTTTATCTACTCTTACATGTTATCAGTAGAATATCAAGCGACACTTATAGATCATCATCATTTAGTTTGCTGTTGGCCGATATCGCTCTATAATTAGTTTCTTTGAGGACGTTTCAATTTAATTTTACTTTTTATTTAAATTCTTGAGAGAGAATCTACAGATGTTTTTAACTTATACATCCGATGTTTCAGTTTCAGATATTCTGAGTTATATTTCAATTACTAATGCATAATCAAAAAAATTGTTTGTACGTAGGGGACAATTTTCTATCTTATATATATGTACGTAATATAACTTTTCGAAAATTGTTGATTTGCTTTATTTAGCTACAGCCAACAAAGCAAATAAAGACAACTGAAAAATGAGGTATTATTTGATTATCGTTGAGGCTCATTTTTTATTACTAAAAAACTAAGTTTGTAATCAAACGATACTGGTAAATTATTTTATTATTTGACATTGTATGTATAAAAAAAATCTTATCCTTAGAATCCGGAAGAGGGATTGGAATTGGTGCATGTGAAATCATTCTGGCTCCCAGGCTACCAACAGAACACAATTTTGCTTAAAAATGCATAAATTTTCGTGTCACTAACTAGAAAATAAATATTTTCCTGTAAGTACTAAGGAATAATGTACACCAAAACCACAAAAATCCAATTTACGTCCACCTGTTTCGCAATAAAAGTGCTAATTAGGCTATTCATTTTCAATTTGCAGATGTATGATAATTTCATAGAATACTTAATTCTGATACTATATAAATAAGCAGCTAAATAATACTCAAGTCAATAGATTGGATACATGTTTTTCAGATGAGAAACATATTTATGTAAATATAAAATGCAACGAATTAACAGGAAATTGTTTAAAAAACAATACCAGTTTCCAGAAAATGAGGGACCTAGCACACATTATCCAGGAACATCGACAATCTTGGTGTTCTGATCTGAGTACTAAACGTATTTCATTTAATGTGTTACATTCAGTAATTTTCCTGTACTATTTTTCGTCGCTTTTGCTATGTTGAAGTACAGCAATAATAATATAACATAATGGAAATTTTCCAACGCTCCAAGCGAGTTTTAGGAGTCACATTTATGAATGTTGACGCAACTCAAATACTCAAAGAGATGGAATATGGAATATTTTCTGTTGATGATTTAATAAATCAAAAAGTAAGAAAACAAAATAATTTCTAGTTACTGGACTAAACCTGGTGCAAAATTTTTGTTTTGTTTGGTGTGTACAGTACTGTACTGTAGTGGCAGACATTTCTATTAGTCGGTTTTTGAGCAATTTACCATTAAAGTGGCGAAAAATGGATCAAAATTTGAAATGTTGATAAAAAAATAGTTAAATTACAAAAAAAACGTCGTCCAGCCAGCTTATGGTTCACAAGGCACTACAAAACCCTAACCTTGGCTGGCAAACATTTTTGCCAAAGGGTTAAAAATTTGAACCAAAGCTCAAATTTTTCGTATTTTCTATTGTAATAACATATCCAAAGGACGTTTTTTAATATTTATAAGAAAAAAGTACAGATACGAAAAACTGAAATTTATTTTAACCCTATAAGGGGTGGTTTGGGGGGGTTAAATTTGGCAAAAATGTCTGCCAGGTAATGTTAGGATTTTTAGTTCCCTGTGAACCATAAGCTGGCTGAGCAGACGTTTTTTAAATTGTAACTATTTCTTATCAACATTTAAAATGTTGATCCATTTTTCGCCACTTTGATGGCAAATTGCTCAAAATCCGACCGATAGAAATGTCTGCCACTACAGTACAGTACTGTACACACAAAAACAAACAGTTTGCGCTAGGTTTGGTTCGGTAACTATATGTTTTTTTCAATTTCCGGTAACAGCGCACCGACCGGAAATTTTGTCTGCCAGCGTAATTGGGGTATGCGGAGTACATATTCTCCTTGGACAAATACCGGTAACCATTTGATTAGAAAGAAATGTTTCTCCCTCCGTATCCAGCCGCCATACCAAAAATTTCAAAAGGGAAAAAGTATGGTACTGGTATGGTCTCTTTGATTACCGACTAGACTTTAAGAAAGAATATCTTGGAAATTCATAATGGTAATTTATAAGTGTATTATGAAGTTGCAACAATTTAATTTAAATATGGAACAGTCATAATAAATTTCTGTTACGACGTCACGCCATATACAAATAGATTCTTAATACATTTAACCGCAGAACCAGAAGATCATCAAGTGGTTATCTCCTCCGGTCGGTGAAAATTGTATTGAATGAAAAAGCATGCTTCAGAAATCTCCAAAACAATTTGCAGCGGTACTACAAAGTTTAGTAGCTCTTTGATTGTTAGAGAACTATATATATTTAAGGGACGAATAGTGATTATAAAGTATGTAACAAAATATATATCTATATTTATCAATTTTGTTCGTTAGTAACATGGTAAAAACTTGTGATTCTAATACAGATTAAACCACATTAAAAAAATTGTATTTCTCAGTATCGGTCCAATATATTTTTTTAATATCATTCTGTCTATTGGAGTAATATTCAATAGAATTTTAGGTAACATTTGGTTTTATTTAGGTAGGTATATAAGCATATATTCATCAGTGAAAATTGCTTAACTATTGATAAAATATTCATTCCCCATTATTAATAAATCGCTGGCTTATCTTCAATTTGTAAATATTACCACATATAGTAGTAAGTCTAATTTTTTGATAAAGTCAGCAATAAATTAAGTAAATTAGGTTACAAAACAATATCTGTAAATAAAAATAACCTAGGAAAAATGTTAATAAACAATAAGGATAAAACAGAAAAACTACAAAAGACAGGAGTGTATGAACTAAAATGTAGTGACTGCGACGCTATATACATTGGCCAGACTGGACGTAACATAAAAAAGCGACTAGAAGAGCATAAAAAGTCTATTGTAAACAACGTAGAAAACAATCACTTTATAAATATGGATAATGTAGAATTACTTCATTCCGAAAAGAAAAGCAAAAAATTAGACTTACCAGAAATATTATAAATTAAGAAAAATTCCAAAAATAAAAAAACGGTTACAAATGAACAACAAATATTCGCAGGTCACCACATTTTAGATAAAGTAATTTAACTTTTTTAAAAAATTCCAAATCTTTCAAACCATTTTTATTAGTATAAGTTGCCTGATGTAACATTCAATATATAAGCAAGGAACACAAATTATAATTTAGTACCTCTCATCTGTACTCTTGAAAAGGGCCTAAAAAGCCGAAACACGTGTAGAGTGAAAATACAATTTTGAAACATTTTCTTTGTTTATTTAAAATACCTAAATTATTGTCACGGTTCGGTGAACCGTGACTAGTGTTGGGCGCGTAATAGAGTATTCGTTACTTTGTATTCGTTACTCGCAAATACCCGAAGTACCGAATACCTGCTTTTAAAAGTAATCGTATACTTTAATCGTTACTCTCTTTAGGATATCAAGATTATTTTCAATGTAATGAAAACATAAACAAGTGTGTATCCCGACTTCAAGCCGACATAGGTATCTATTATTATTATTTGTTAGTAAAATGCTATTAATAAACATTCTTAAACCTATGGAAGAGCTTTGTTTATGTTACAAGTAATCATAATCATTAATCACTGAACTTTATTTACTTATACGAGGCGAGTGCTGTACCTATGGGATACGCAGTAAGTATTAGGTAGGTATATACATACCTACTTCATAAATGTACCTTAATGATTACAAAGTAATGAATACAAAGTAACGATTACTATCCGTAGAAGTAACGCATACATACGAGTATTCAAAAGTAACGAGTATTCCCATCACTAACCGTGACCCACTAACCAATAAAGCGGGCTACATGGGATTGGCCTTCTGTCCCTGTTCATACTATTTTTACACTTTGTGATTTCCAAGCTTCTAAATGCATCCAGCTGTCTAGTATCTGTTACATTCCTAATTATTCTTAAAAACAAACTAAACGATCAATTCAAACTAGAGTCAAAGAGCATATGGTCCATCTCAAGTATGGTAGAATCGATAAGTCTAGTGTTGCTCAACATGCGTTTGAGAATAGCAATAAAATAGATATTAGCAATTTATGAAACAGCTGGATGCACTTGAGAGCTTGGATATCACAAAGTGTAAAAATAGTATGAATCGTGACAGAGGGCCAATCCCAGGTAGCCCGCTTTATTGGTTAGTGAGTCACGGTTCACCGAACAGTGACAATAGTTTAGGTATAAATAGGGTACATTGTTAGCGTAAGGTTAGTTTTAATCATCTCCAGATGATGCCAACTTGGTTGGCGAAATGCGCGTCGAGTGCAGTATATAGTGTTTTGGTGTTTCGTGGAAAACTATGTTAGTGTTAGGAATTTATAATATAAATTTTTCCACTCTCTGAAAGTCATTCATATTACACTTAATATGCATGTAGCACACATTCCTAACATGTACTTTTTAATTAATATTCGCAAGAACGCAAAGCAAAGTTTTACATTTTTTTTTATGTAAATCTTGATATGTGTAATAAATAAATTATTAGAATCAAAAAATCAATTTTTTAAATAATCCTTGAATTAAAATTTATTGTCTTTTAAAGGCAATATTATTTATGATGAACTTTGTCCGTAGTAGGATATGTAATATATTTAATCTTTTAAATAATAAAATATGAAATAAAGCAAGTTAACATTTATTGATTTTTGACTTTGCACACGTAATTCAGACACCTTCGATTTAATCTATCATTAACGGATATATGATTATTTTATTCGTCTAAGGAGATGATTTTTAAAATCACGTATGTTTGATATGAATGAATGAGTATGCACCTGAATATATCTAATTTAATTTAATGTGTATTAATTAAATTAAATTGTACCACATTTAGTTTACTACTCACTATTATCATGTACATAATTTAAATAAAAAAATTAAAACGGAGAAAATATGTATAAGAAACGTCGATATGCTTATCTTGAATACGTCAAAAACATTTGGCGCCATGTTTGTAAAATGACCAGATTAATAAAATGTTTCTTTTTATTTATTCTTAATAATATATAATATAATATAATATATATAATATATATATATTATTATTATTTATATTATTATAATATAATATATATAATTATATATAATATAATATATTAATATAATATAATATAATATAATATAATATAATATAATATAATATAATATAATATAATATAATATAATATAATATAATATAATATAATATAATATAATATAATATAATGTAATGTAATGTAATGTAATGTAATGTAATGTAATGTAATGTAATGTAAAGTAATGTAACGTAACGTAACGTAATTGTAACGTAACGTAACGTAACGTAACGTAATGTAACGTAACGTAATGTAACGTAATGTAATGTAATATAATTTGTCCCTTTAAGAAATAAAAGTCCTGGGCGGGAAACATCAGTCACTGTACAATTTGAATTTAATATACAATGGGTGGGAACCTTTGATGTGAAGCTAACACTGATGTAGTTTTCCACGGTTCAGTAAACCATGCTACTCCTGTTACATTTTCTGATGTTTTAAGCTTTCAAATGCATCCGGTTGTCTAGTATTTGTTACATTGCTAATTAATCTTAAATTGCTAATATCTATTTTATGGTTCTTCTCAACCGCATATTTGGCAAGACTAGATTTATCTGTTCTACCATATTTAAGTTGAGCCATATGCTTTTTAAACTTAGTTCGATTTGATCGTCTTGTTTGTCCAACATGTCGTCACAAAATTTAAAAAATCAAGAGTTTAATCATTAGTACGTCAAAAGAATGTGTTTCTCAGAAAGTTGTCAATATTGTAGAAAATTCATTGTCACAGTCGTTTGATAAAGAAGAAATTAATCTCCTTAACAAGGAATTACAATTTGCAATATCAGTCACTGAAGGCATCTATATGGTATTGTTGCAAGTGTTGGAAGGTCAATTCAATACTTTTCTGATTCCTCTAAAGAGAAGCTTGCAGGAATCAAATTTCCACAAATATTGTCAATAAAGTAAATAGAAACTCAGAATCCACAAAGGATAGAAAATTATCAAACGGTTGCGTAAAAAGGATTGCTTTTATTAAAAGCTGATAAGGATAATGAGGTTGTTATTTTAGGTAAAGAGGACTATTATGAACGGGTAGATAACCAGATTTGTAATAGCCCTTATAAAGAGTTTTCCATATTTCAATTACCAAAAATGATTACTGAAGTAACAAATGTACTTAAATCTTGTAACAAATTTATTACTTCGAATTTATCTAATGCATCTAATGTATCTAATCCAAGTATACCTTGGATTAGATACTGTTTGCCTAAGATACAAAAACCAAGAAAGTCGATCTTCTTGTTTTAGCAATTAGATCGCCCACTTACCACCCATCAAAATGATATCATTAATAATATGGCTCCGTGGTCTAGAGGTAACGTACTTGCCTCGAAAACTCGGGGACCCAGTTTCGATTCCCGGCCGTCATGGGATTTTCCTGTGAGAGAGATTAATCGTAGTATACTGTATGTCCGTTGTCTCTTAATGTGTAACCCTCTCCCGCACAATATCATTTAAGACATTCAGGGATAAAGGTCCCGATGCCGGTCAGTCCTCCCGTGGCCTCCGACGCCTCACGGGAGTCGCGCCGGCGCATCAACTACAGCCACTCCCCACATCCCGCAGGGTTAGTGACTGTAGATACCAGAATCGTGTGCCCTAAGCAGACGGAGAGAACCCAGAATGACCGCCTTCTGCATTTGACCTGCCAGCCACTCGGCTGGTTTTTGGCAGGCCGGTATGATCTTCAGTTACGAGAGCAGCGTAGGCTTTATCCCTCCGAGTACACCGATAATAAGGACGACCATTCTACATCGGCGAACTCTAATGGATGTTCCCCATCAGCTGGTAATTGCCGCGGTGGAACTGCGGCTGGCAGTTCTTCCAGCTGACGGGGTGCCCTTACGTAACCTGTCCTAAGCAAGAAGGATACTTGATCTCTCAGGTGTTGTTGAGAGAAGGCGCGATGCTCTGGATGCATTTCGCACCAATGTGCATGCAATCGCGCCATGTATCCTCTTCGCTCAGGTTCGCTACTCTCGCGGCAGGTCAGCAAGTCATCCTTTAGTTCCCTCGTCCACTTAAAGCGTCCATTAACAATTGCGGTGTTGTCATCGTTTGGACCGTCCGGTAAGGCCCCTCCCATCTGTCCTTGACCTCCATCCGACTGAGGTCGATTGTGAGGGGCCCTTCTTAGGTTGTAAGGAACCCATAGCAGTAAGAGTACCAGGGTGGTTAGCCCTGGTACTCCCGGCCGGCATTAGTCAGGCAGAGTTGCCTCTGCCTGTCCAGGGTGCACCAACGTGGAGGTTGCCGGTCCTTTGCACCCCCTGCCTCAAGATGTTGTAAAAGAATATAATCAACTTACTAAACTTTGTATGGAAAAAAATTGCTTTCCATTCAATGATAATTTCTTCGAACATGAAGGGACAGCAATGCGCAACTAACTCTTTGTTACCATTCATTGCCAGTCTCTTCATGAATATATTCGAAACAGAAACAAAAGAAGAATTCCAGTTTTCCCCCAGGTTTTGGCTTAAGTATGTGGATAATATTTTTGCAGTATTTGATACAAAAGTCACTAATATTGAGAGCTTTATTTCTAAATTAAACAGTTGTTTCGCGTGTCGCGGCATTGGTAAGATTTTTAATGTTGTATGCATGAGAGTGGTTTATTCATCTGGAAATAAAAACTACAACTTTTAGGTAATCCAAAAGACAAAACTAAAACAAACGAAAAGTCGGAGATTTACAAAACTAGCTTTAAGAATTATAATTAAACTTACGTTGGACAAACTAGAAGATCAATTCGAATTAGATTCAAGAAACATATAAGGTTCATTGACATGTCTCAAATATGGAGAACAGATGAGTCTAGTGTTGTCCAACATGCGTTTAGAACAACCATGAGATATAAATTAGCAATATAAAATTAATTAGGAATGTAACAGGTACTAGACAGCTGGATACGTTATTTGAAAGCTTGGAAATCACAAAGTGTAAAAATAGTATAAACAGTGACAGAGGGCTATTCACAAATAGTACGCTCTACTTGGTTAGTAAATCACGGTTAACCGAACGGTGACAATAGTTTAGGTATAAATAAGAGACATTGTAGGCATAGAGTTAGTTTTAACCATCTCCAGATGATGCCAACTTGCTTGGCGAAACGCGTGTCTAGTGCAGTATGTGGTTTTTTGGTCTTTTGTGGGAAACCACGTTAATATATGAATTTAATAAATGCCTCATTTAACCAAAGGAAAAGGAAACAACGACGCAGATATGGACAATGGTTTATTTTCAGATACATTTTCTCTCAGATTTCATTCCATATTATGCGGATGAACAAGAAAAATTTGAAAACAGAGGTGTACGTACCAGCGTCATTTTTTTTGGGTTTATTATTTGATCTTACTGATTCTTATTCTGTTAACAAATATATTTTATATGTGATTAATTAAATTTATTACTCTGTCCACTTGCTCTATCTTTTATTGTACTTCAAATGCTATATATAAATGTGAATTTCCGACTTGAATAATCAAGTTATAAACGGGCATTTTATTAATTATCTACCGGGAATGACGAAAGTAGGGTGTAGGATGACACACATTAGTCTGCTGGCAACATATGTGTGGTACACTTTAGCCACTGTGTAGAATTATACCTCTGTGGTATGACAAACAATGATTTTTTTACCTATTTTAAGTACTGTTAATAAGTGCGGTAGTTTTGGATCGTTATGAAAGAAAATATGAAGCCTCCGCGGATAAAAATATCCCCTTGTCCTGAAAGTAAGTACCTATGGTAACTTTCAGTTATAATTTCAGTATTTATGTAAGCTATTTCTGATTCAAACAATAACAACAATGCAAACTATATTTGGTACTGTTAAAATCACGCGAAATGAATTTAGTTTAAAAATGAGATTTGGTCAACTCAGTTATTTTGAGGGTTGTGGCAGCTCCTTCCACACATGGGGTTACAGTTAAAATATGGGCCAAACATACTTGAGTAGATGATCGACCCTGCTTCTAACATCATGTTGCGATACGATACACGGTAAATATTTCTTTTCACAGAAAGTTTTGCAAAATTATACAAGTATGGTTTTAGTCTCCTGATATCGATGATTAGTCTTGGTAGACCAAATAAGCAGCCAAAAAAATGTGTGAAAAAAGAAAAAAAATTTTGACATGATATATCGTAGACTGATTAATTTGTTTTAACTTTTTTACTACTTTACAGTCTAACATAATTTTTTTAAAGTGAGTTATTTTGTTGTTTGGCTGTTTATTGCTTTTAAATGTGGGCAAATCTTTGTATATTTGTATTTTGTAGTTTTATTTTCAATTTTCACCTTATATTCATCAATTTTCACTTCTATTTATTTTCTACTAATATTTTCAAACAATTTTTATTATTGTTGCATGAAGATGTGGTAATACGTTTAGTGTAAATACAATGAAACCGGTAGCATTAATAAAGAATTTGTGAGAAAAAGGACCTGTTATTTACACACCAATGATCTTAGTATTATGGACTCACACGGGTACCACTTCCATAATTTAGTAATTGATTTACAAAAATGAATGCATTATTAACTACAAAAAACAATACAAATAACAAAATAATTATAACAAATGCTCAAAAATATCACCATCAGCGCGGAGACAAGCTTGGCGGCGCAAATTAAGCGAATCGTATACTGACTGGATGTTTTGTCTATTTTAATTATATTCGACTGCATTCATTATTCTTTGTATTAGTTGCTCATGGTTATCAGTTTCCACTGCGTAAATCAATTGTTTTAAATGCCCCCTTACAAAATAATCCAGAGGATTGAAGTCAGATAATCTCGCAGGCCATAGCACCTAACCACGCAGACCAATCCATCTTCCATTAAAAGTTTCGTTTAACCAAGTGACAACATGCGCTTTGCGGCTGTCTTGTCATGCTGATACCACATACAACTGTAAGCCAAATAAAGAGGAAAATGTTCCAGCAATTCTGTGAGATGTTTTCTAAAAAATTCAATTAGGAAATACTTAATTTTTCGCCTCGAGTCGAAACACCCTGTATATACTGTAACACTTTTTATACTTTTATAATCTGAATTTTGAATCTTTATCTCACACTGTAGACACCCAATTGTATTACCATCTGAGGATGCTAATGCTTGTCGTACAGTTGTGAGAATCTCTCATCGTTCTCTAATATTCAGTGGCCAACTTCCTTACAAAACATTGTAATACATCATCATTTAAATGTTTATGTATATATATATATATATATATATATATATATATATATATATATATATATATATATATATATATATATATATATATATATATATATATATATGTAGATTAAAATTAAATTATGATGAAACTGTATTTTATATTTATTTATTAATTTGTTAAACATAAAACCTTTTTGGAAAGTAAAATTGTTGAACTATGAAAGTTACAAAAATTAAAATTACTACTCAATCTTATCAGAGTATAACAACTACTTTTTTCCCTTCCAAAAGTAAACTTGTAATACAAAAGAGATATAACATTATGTTCATACTACTACTCAATACTTTTTAATTTCAACTATTCTTCATAAAACCAAAAAAAACAATCATTGATGAACTTGTAACCTTGTAAGCATAGTCAAAATAATTAAATTATATATGAAATTAAGCTTCTGGTAAGTGGCAGTTCTTATCGGATTATTTTTAAATTGGCTTTGCCAAACGCACGGGACTGTCAATAATGTTATTTTTAATTTAACTATTCTTCATACAAAATAAAAAAACAGGCTCACGTCCGCCATGTTCATCAATGATATTTAAAGAATCAAAAGAAACCAAACTTGTAAACCTGGCATGTCCCAAGGATTTATTTTAGTTACTGTACTTATTTATCGTATTTATATTACTTCGCCGATAACACAAATTTAATTACGAGAAACATAGTGTTAGCATTACCCATTTTACAAGGAAAAACATATAAACAGATAACTTTTAACACCTTTTATTTTAGAAGAACAGATACATGGGTCGCTCTTCAATGGACTAATCAAGTAATCACGCACTGAGTTTTAGTCATTTTTCTCGACCGATGTGCGTGCTGATGTCATACTTTCTTAAAACTAGCGCAATGTTTTATAAACTATTACATTTGTTTTGTTCCGGCATCTACATTAACATTAAATATGTCTAAATTCTTGTCTCACAAAATGTCCGTAACAAGAAGTTATTTAAATTTAATAAATAGTTTGGAGCAAACTGAAAAAACAGACTAAAATGAACTTAAACGAACTCAAGAGTAATAAACAGAAACATCTTTTAGCTTGGAGCTATAGCCATATCATTAGGGCAGAAGTGTTAACCTACTATGCATTTTATTGAGGAGCAATTAGCGTTAGTCCGTTCATGTTGATTATTTTGGGAACTCACTTACAATGTATTTCTTTACTAAACGACGCGAAACAACTCTGAAAATTGTTTTTATTTGCTTTACTTTCCGGATATTGTGCTTTACTTCATTTACGTATCTCTTATGCTGGATTTTATGGGGGAAATGTGCAACATGCAACTATAATGAATTGTATTTATGTATATAAAATTACCATATTACTTGTTTAAATGTTTAAACATGACACCAAAATTTTTGAAATAATTGTAGGTATTTGATTACAAATAAAATTAATCTTTGAACGTGCTAATATGGTGTCAATATATTAATTTGCTTAGTGCTAATTATTGACATCACGTTCTTCAGCTGTCCCCTTACAATATCGGCTGTGATCCATAAATATTTTAACTACAAATTAACATATTTAACGGGTTGCTCGAAATGAAATGAATATCATTATGTTTATGCGTGCAGTCCATAAGGAAAATCCTTTCGCTAATCACAAGTTTAAATTTTTTTATTGAGTTGCTAATTTTTTGACTACATAGATAGTTAATTTTAAGCAAAAATGTTTGTTTTTTTTTAATCGTGATGTATATAAGAAATTAATGTATTTAAAACAGTGTTTTATGTTAAAATTTTATGTAAACGATATTGTAATTCAACACTTAAATGTGACTGAGCATTAGTCACTCAACTAACTGACCCTCACTTGATTACGCCTTTTTGAGTTTGTCCAATTTACTCTTAGATCTATATCCATGTCAAAATTTATACTTCATTGCATTTTCATTTGTGTAGCTAAACACTGGAGCTTAACGGTCTTCTCGTATACTCTACTTCCCATGAAGAGTCAATCACATCTAACGCTAATCTGTCAGGGAGTCAAAAAAAAAAATTAACAATTGTTGATATGGTTATTACTCCGGTCACACGGTTGCTCAACCTGGAGGTTTAAATAAGGATGGTAAGGATTGTAAAGATGGGAGAACATGAAGAAGATTAGCCAAAGTGCCTCTTGGCACATTTTCCATTATGCAATCACGTTTATTACATTGTCAACTACCAAATGGTTCTCTTTTTTGGTTTTTATGGCATTCCCTAAATTTTTAACCCCCTCTGCTGAGCGTCATAGGTACTGTCATGATACAGCGATTCGGTAAATCTTTTTGTAATTTACTTATTTCTTCATATATTCGAGTGTGACTTACATATTATTGCTAATGTGTTTCTAATAACGGAATGTGTTTCTGCTGCATACTCCAATTTCACCGAGGTGTAGATACTCTGTCTCATGAGTTAAGGGGAGTGAAATGACTGAAAAAGGCTCTACTGATCTGAAGCAAGGCCAGTTCAAAAATTTGTGTCAGAAACAAATCAAGCAAATGAACAATATTTCTATGAGAGTTTCTTTTCAGCTGCGCATTGTCCAAAAACTACGTTGATTCCAAGCAAAGACACTATACCATGTAATATATTTTTTTATTGAAATTATTTTATAAACAGAAGTTGACTTAATCAATCAGATGTGTCAGCTGTAGATTATGAGTATTAGAACATTATTCTGCATTGTTACAAAATCAATTTAACCGAATTGTGTTTATTCCCCACGTGACGAGATCAATTTTTTCAAGTAGTTACGTAAGCCAATCGAATGTTTTTTTTTTGTTACAATTACAATAAGAATTTAAAAACAGTATACTACAAGGAATTAGCTCTAATCTTAAAATAAGAAATACATATATAGGGTGAATCTGGTTGGTTTGTTCATTGATGAATCCGTAAAAATTTAAAAACATCCATGCTGTTTGCATTTTCTATAATTTCATTTTCTATTAACGGACAATTTTAAAATATTTTGGCTAGTAATAATAAATAAACATAGAGTTTTTTATTATTATTTAAAATGAAATTTGAATTTCATTCTTATAGAAAAAGCGTGGCCTAAAGGATTTGTGTTTAATTCAAAAAAGGCGTATTATACTCAATAATTTGTGTAATGTTGGCTATTAGCGGGCCCTCCATTAGGTTGTATTGATATAATTTTTGAGAAGTGTTCCTGCTGGAGTCTACTACGGGTTTCTTGTCGTTACAAAGTTGGCGTAATTCCCATAGGGGGTATATTGAACTGAGTTACTTATGAGGCGAGGGAATTTATTTTCCAGGACTTGCAATGTGTGTAAAGTTTATAAACTATGCCGGAGCGGTCACTGCATCTGTAGCCTTTAGCCATTTTATAAAGTCAAAAACCGCAGCAGTTGCAATTTCCTGTTCGTCTGGGACATGACGACTGCTGCGAATTTAGCTGCGGATAACCAATGAAACGGTTGATTTTATTACCGATAAAGTACATTTCATGTGCAGCATCAAACAAATCACACCGCAGCAGCTACAGCACTAGTTCATTAATTGCAAATTATTCTGAACCGATGTGGCTAAAAGTATGGCAACCTCAACTACAACTGCTGCAGCATAATTTATAAACTGAATTTAATATTTTCGTGGCTGCAGAATATCAAACCGGCACCTCATACGTTAGGGACGGTCTCACTAAAGTGATGTAAATATTTTATTTGTTCTATTCATTCTGCTATTCCTTTTGCAATGAGGGAAAAGAGTTTTCTCGGCAAAGAACAGATTTTGCATATAATTTTGTTAATATGTTTCCGAAATGTAAGTCCCTTATTCAAAAATACCCCCAAATGTGTTACGTTTTGTTTTTTTTCTGAATTTTTGTTCCCCTGACCGAAATGAGTATTACGATTTTATTTTTTTGTGAAGTTTTTAGTAAATACTATCGCTTCCGACTTTTGGACGTTCACCTTCACTTTTTAGGGGCTTTAATACTCCAACCTACCATGACCAACTACGAGCTGACCTTCAACATCCTTTCTCCAGAAAGAGATGAATGGGATCGGAATAAAGCCGACCTACTGAAGGCAGAAATTTGCTGGTTTACAGACGGCTCCAAAACTCCCGAGGGAACAGGAGCCGCAGTACATAGCTACAGACCAAGGGTGAGGATATTCTCAAGCCTAGGTACTCATGCAACTGTTTTTCAAGCTGAGGTTCATGCCATTGAACTGTGTGTACGAAGGCTTGAATATATGCATCTTACACGCAGATCAATAAAAATTTTCTCAGATAGCCAAGCAGCTATAAAAGCTCTTGGCCTACGGTGTAACTCCAAAACGGTATGGAATTGTCAGAAAGCTCTAAATCATTTGAGCAAAAACAACAAAGTGACTCTGGTCTGGATACCCGGCCACTCTGGTATGGAAGGTAACGAAATAGCAGACTCCTTAGCCAGAGAAGGAGCGGGATCACGATTCATCGAACCATAACCAATACTTGGCATATCTTCAAGTACTGCCAAGATGGCTATCTCAACCTGAGCTGAAAGGAAAACTCTCCAGTATTGGCAAGAGTTACCAGGATTAGTTTATTCGAAGGCGTTTATAAAATACCCTTTGAAATCAAGAGCTAAGAATCTTTTAGAGTTAAACAGGGTAAACCTGAAAACTCTAACAGGCCTATATACCGGGCACTGCCGACTAAACTATCATCTGCATAAACTCGGCCTTGCGGAAAACGCCGAGTGCCGTCCATGCCTGGAGGATAAAGAGAAGGCAGACCACATCTTATGCACCTGTCCCGCTGTGGAGAGGATCCGATTCTCAATATTTGGCAAAGGGCAACTGCTGCCAGAGGATCTGGACACATTCTCACCCAATAAAGTTATCAGTTTCATTAAGAGACTGAACTTATTGGGTGAAATATAATTAGGCGTGAGCCACAATAGGCCTGCTGATGGCCGCAGTGGAGGGTTTACTGAGACCCACTCACAACAAACCTAACCTAACCTAACCTATCAACATAAGTACCATATGCATCTTTAACAGTTAGCAGCTACCTATGCGTAACGAATATTGCAGTGCATGGTCGTATCGTCGGAGCACATATATCGGTATTGGGAACTCCGCAACATTGGAAAAGTATATTATATAATATTGGCGCAAATTCCAACCATTGCGAGACGCTAGCTCATACGTTAATAGTAGTATTAATAGTGAGTTATATTTCACTTCAGCATTCTGTCTTGTAGATAAAAGTGAATAACATAATTAGAAATCTGGGAAAACATATCGATGCAGTTTATATAATGCCTAGTAGTCAGATAGAATCTAAGGTCTTCTTAATATTTAAGAGTACTATGGTGGTACTATCCCGAGATTACATTGCACCTTGTAGTGAATCATATATATGTTCGTTACTATAGTTCCTGCAAATCCCGTTTGATCTGTGCTGGAACACAATTTTTGTCATGCTGAAATATAAGAAAGTCACCAGGGCCACAATTTTGATATAAATCGAATCACCTCAGGAGAGAATTCATTGAACAGACAATTGATGAAGAAAGAAAGCGAAGATAGAAGAGTGTCAGAGAAGGAAAGCCCAAGTCGGCTGGGCCCAACACAGCAGAACCGGGGGAGGTCTGCCAAAACGACCACACCATTTACAGCTGCGGACGGTGCCGATGGAGCAGGCCCCCCTTCTTGATCCAAGCGATGTGATGCGATAGGGGTAAAGGGAAGCAAAACTTCCTTCCTGGCCACTGCCATCCAAGATCACCGTCAAGCCAAAGAATATTGACGCGGTGAGAGAATTCATTCAATCTTCTACTAACCTTCAACATGTTGAGCTCAGTGATCTTGAGTTTTAATCGCGTTAAGCTTGGGCACAGTTAGAATTAAGTATTCGACGACAACGCTGTCCGGCTGGGTCTTTCTCGTGCTGAACTAGACCTTCTAGTGATGAGGTAATCATTTTACCGTCCTACTCCGCCGTTACCAGAGTCCAGTGCTTATTAATTACTGTGACTCTACACCGTGCTCAGCTGAATCTGACGTTGGTAAATAATAACTGAATCCGTCATCACTAGAGTCCTGGATGTTTCTTCTACAGCATGTTGAGCTAGAGTAAGCCGTCGAATTGACACTCAGATGAAATTTTTTCTACAGTGTGTTGAACTGGAGCCGACCATCGCATCGTTAATCACCGAAGTTTCACTCTTCTCCGTAAATTAATTTCACCGATATATGTAAAAAAGGGTTTGTTAACTTTATACTTGGCTTCACTGTTAGAATATATAAGAATTTGATTGTATGTTTATATAATTTCATGTTTGATAACTGTTACTTTAATAAACTGTATAATATATACTTTGGGCGTTCTCATTTACAACTGAACAGGAATCTTAGACTAATTCTGCAAACCAGCTACCCGGAAGAAAACGACGTTACAACATTGATATATTATTGGTATTCGTACAACCTACCGCATGTGCCACGGTTCATTATATTAGGAAGACAATAAGTTTTCATGTAGCCAACGTAATAATCATACATATTATGGAGTCTGACATCTTATTTATCATCGTCATCGTAGGATATATCAGTTTTATTTTAGTACCTAAAAAATATTCACCACCTTTTATTGTTTAAAAAGATGTCTCTGTTACGCAATAAATTTTATCTATTCTGTTTAAATAAATTTGCCGTAAATTAAAGTTTTGTATTATTAATAAATATCTAATAATTAAATCATACTCTATAATAAATCATTTGTACTTGTCTGAAAAAGTTTGCTTTATAATAAATAGTTGACGCATTTATCACAAATTATAAGTCCACAAAAGTATAATTAACCTATTAGATGTGTTATTTTCTTCTAAATCTATTAATTTTAAAATAAGGAAGTAAACGTTTAATTATTGTTGCGTTACAAGTATAAATGTTTGTGTAAATCTTGAAGATTACTGATGAATTATATTAATCAAACTGATTTGAGACGGAAATTGACAACTCATCACTAGACACCGGACAGTTTCGTGAATTCTGAAACCGACTTCCCGATTTCGTAGCAGTGCGTGTGCAGCGAGATCTCTTCAGTTTATCTACAAACATCGCAGTGCGTAGATGTCGGGCATGAGGATACAAATAAATAATAACAACTGTGTCAATAATATCACGGGGGTCGCGAAAAATCAGTTCGTATGGATTTATGTTGATGAAGCCATGGATTATAAGGAACATAAAATCATTAATGTTATTACGTGTATTTTAAGTGCTGTTTAGAGTACACCTCCACTGTTAATATATAGTAAACGGATGCTGCTAACCAATGCGCGAACAGTTGAGGAAATAATGGCAAATGCTTTGTATAATATTGGTGTTAAAAGTGAAAATGTTTTACGGTATTTTATAAACTGAATAAGATTTGCAGGAAACAACTACTCAGCGGACAGAAGCCCCGACCTGCATTGAATATCTGCAAATCTTGTTTGGTAGCTAAGATCATTTATCAGTTCCTCACTAGACACAGACCGGTTTAGAATTTTTTTACGTTCTTGTCAGTATGCCATAAGTAATGGAAAAGACAAATAATATTAGCAAACCAGGCTAGCCTAAAGCAGACTAAGCAAAACAGACATAGTGAGAGATAAATGTATCCCTCTGGTGGTAAGGGTACTACGTCAGACATCACTGATATTTTAGTGACTAATAACGACCTACAAAACAGGTACCAAGAGCTTCGACCTCTAACCCTGATGGGTTAGGAACTATATACTGAATAAGATTTGCAGGAAACAACTACTCAGTGGAAAAGAGATATATTTATCTCTCACTATGTCTGTTTTGCTTAGTCTGTTTTAGGCTAGCCTGGTTTGCCATTATTATTTGTCTTTTCCATTACTTATGTCACACAGACGAGAACATAAAAAAGGTCGAAACCGTTCTATGGCTAGTGAGAAACTGACAAATGATCTTAGCTACCAACGAAGATTTGCAGGTTTAATTCAATGCAGGTAGGGGCATTTGTCCGCCGAGTAGTTGTTTCCTGCAAACCTTATTCAGTATATATTTTTTGGCCCACCAAGGTTAGAGGTCGAAGCTCTTGGTACCTGTTTTGCAGGTCACTATCAGTCACTAGGACATCAATGATGTCAGATGGGTAGTAGCCTTGACCACCAGAGGGATATATTTATCTCTCACTATGTCGGTATTTTATAAGTCAATTTATAAAAATTGGTACTAATAAACTACCTTGATTTTTCATGTATAAAAAAATTCCAATATGAAAAGTTGTTTAGAATGCAATTTGTACCTACTTATCAAATTTTGGAAATTTTGAGTTAAGTGTAAGAATAGTACTTTGTACTAAACTTCGCCCATACTAAAGACGTTTATTATTTTTTTTTCCGGTTGCCCGACGCTGGACAGTCCTCCCGTGGCCTCCGACGCATCACGGGAGTCGCGCCAGCACATTAACCTCAGCCACTCCCCACATCCCGCAGGGTTAGTGACTGTAGTATTATTATTATTGTTTTTTTTTTTTTTTTTTTTCGGTTGCCCGACGCTGGACAGTCCTCCCGTGGCCTCCGACGCCTCACGGGAGTCGCGCCAGCACATTAACCTCAGCCACTCCCCACATCCCGTAGGGTTAGTGACTGTAGGCTCCGGAATCGTGTGCCCTAAGCAGACGGAGAGAACCCAGAATGACCGCCTTCTGCATTTGGCCTGCCAGCCACTCAGCTGATTTTTGGCAGGTCGGTATGATCTTTAGGTCCGAAAGTAGCGTAGGCTTTATCCCTCCGAGTACACCGATTATAAGGACGACCATTTTTACCGAGTAGCCTGGGTACAGCACTTGGAGCTCGTACCGGAGATCGCGATATTTGGTCCGTTTCTCCTCCTCCTTCAAGGTGATGTTTTTCTCTGCAGGTGCCGAGAACTCGATGACATACATCACCTTGAGTTGATGGTCGAGGAGGACTATGTCAGGCTTGTTGGCTTGGATTAGCCTGACAGTCGGGAACGAGTAGTTCCAGTAAATCCGGCATTTCTCGTTCTCGACAACGGACTCAATATCTCCAGGGACGTAAGGTAGCACTGGTGTCTGGTCTACCCCGTACGAGTGCCTTAGATGGTAGTATAGCACTCGTAACGCCGCATTATGCCGGTGGATGTAGGCCGAAATCGCATATATAGGGCATGCAGATAGTAAGTGCATGAGCGATTCCGGCGCCTGATGGCAGGTCCTGCAGTTGATATCAGGAACCTCTACACGCCACACGCGGCTACGGTAGACCAAGGTGTTGATAACACCATCTTGACAGGCCATAATGAATCCCTCGGTCTCCGACTTAAGCCCTGCTGACCTTAGAAAGGCAAAGGTCAGCCTGGTCGATAAACCCAGTGTTTCTATGTTCTTATAGAAGACACCATGCTGGGGTTTATCGACGTGCTGCCGAAACAGTTTTTCCTGTTCGGCAGCTCTGATTCGGGCTTTCAGACGGTTTGGCTGAAGTTCGGTGACTGACTCAACATCAGTACCTCGCCGGCCTCCTCGCCTGATGTCAAATGCGAGACCGAGTTCATCTGCGGCTCTTTTTGCTGCCTTGAACAATCCTGCTCCCACTCCTACAGTTTCGTGATGTTTTACGAACCGCAAGAGGGGATCTGAGCTCCTGAGTATGTTACATGCCATACTCAGTACTACTCTGCCATGCGTACACTCCAAGCTCAAGAGTCCTCGTCCCCCCGTTGACGTGGGAGGTACACACGAGGAACGGACGATCTAGGATGAATACTTCTGTGAATATTCATCATCTTGCGGGTATCCCTATCCAATTGGCGCAGCTCATCTACCCTCCACTTTACTACTCCGAAGGAGTAGAGCAGAATCGGAACGGCAAGCATATTAGTTGCAGACACCTTGTTCTTCCCCGAAAGTTCGGAAGACCAAATCTTTCGGAGGCGGTGTCTGTACTTGCCGCGGAGAGAATCCTTTATTTGTATTACATCTTGGATGTGCCTTTGTTGCACACCCAGGTATGTATAGGTCTCTCCGGCATCCAGATGTCTTAGGATGCTTCCGTCTGCGAGCTGCGCATCTTCAGAGAATTCCCCGCATCGTCCTCTCTTGAGGTGGACGACTGCACATTTGTCCAACCCGAACTCCATACCAATTGCCCGCGTATATTCTTCGACCACCCTAAGAGCGTTTTGTAGTTCGCGCTCTCCGGAGGCATAAAGTTTAAGGTCATCCATATAAAATAGATGGGTGACCTTATGCCTCCGGTCGCTGGGTGGCCCACATTGATATCCGCGGGTTTGGCGGAGCCCAACAGACAACGGCAGCAGTGAGATGCAGAAGAGGAGAGGACTCAGGGAGTCACCCTGGAAATCTCCTCTCCTAAATGCCACCTGCCCTGTCGTGACCCGCTGTGCACCTGATGTTATGGTGAAGCGGGTCTTCCAGAGCGGCAGCAGCTGTTCGATGCATCTCACTAGTGGTGCTGGTACCGCAAGACATTCGATCAAGTACAACAATAGCTCATGCGATGTTGTATCAAATGCCTTACGGTAATCAATCCAGGCCATCGATAGATTCCGCTTGTATTGCACAGGATCCTGTGTAATACAGCGGTCTATCAGCAGGCTGTCCTTGCAACCTGCCATGCCCTTCTTGGCACCACGCTGTTCGTGTATCTGCTGGAAGACCGGATCAACAGACCTCAGCGTCCTAGCATACAAGATACGTGTAAATATCTTGTAGCAGGAGTTAAGGCAAGTGATCGGCCTATAATTCCTCGGGTCGGAAAGATCCCCCTTTTTGGGGATTAGCACAGTACGTCCCTCGACGAACCAGTCCGGAATCTGCTGCCCCTCGTTCAACCATGAGTTGAAAACTCGCGCCAGACGGCGGTGAGTGGAAGGAAATTATTGTTACTATTATTATTATTTTTTTTTTTTTTTTTTTTTTTCGGTTTCCCGATGCCGGTCAGTCCTCCCGTGGCCTCCGACGCCTCACGGGAGTCGCGCCGGCGCATCAACTACAGCCACTCCCCACATCCCGCAGGGTTAGTGACTGTAGATACCAGAATCGTGTGCCCTAAGCAGACGGAGAGAACCCAGAATGACCGCCTTCTGCATTTGACCTGCCAGCCACTCGGCTGGTTTTTGGCAGGCCGGTATGATCTTCAGTTCCGAGAGCAGCGTAGGCTTTATCCCTCCGAGTACACCGATAATAAGGACGACCATTTTGACCGAGTAGCCTGGGTACAGCACTTGGAGCTCGTACCGGAGATCGCGATATTTGGTCCGTTTCTCCTCCTCCTTCAAGGTGATGTTTTTCTCCGCAGGTGCCGAGAACTCGATAACATACATCACCTTGAGTTGATGGTCGAGGAGGACTATGTCAGGCTTGTTGGCTTGGATTAGCCTGACAGTCGGGAACGAGTAGTTCCAGTAAATCCGGCATTTCTCGTTCTCGACAACGGACTCAATATCTCCGGGGACGTAAGGCAGCACTGGTGTCTGGTCTACCCCGTACGAGTGCCTTAGATGGTAGTATAGCACTCGTAAAGCCGCGTTATGTCGGTGGATGTAGGCCGAAATCGCATATATAGGGCATGCAGATAGTAAGTGCATAAGCGATTCCGGCGCCTGATGGCAGGTCCTGCAGTTGATATCAGGAACCTCTACACGCCACACGCGGCTACGGTAGACCAAGGTGTTGATAACACCATCTTGACAGGCCATAATGAATCCCTCGGTCTCCGACTTAAGCCCTGCTGACCTTAGAAAGGCGAAGGTCAGCCTGGTCGATAAACCCAGTGTTTCTATGTTCTTATAGAAGACACCATGTTGGGGTTTATCGACGTGCTGCTGATGCAGTTTTTCCTGTTCGGCAGCTCTGATTCGGGCTTTCAGACGGTTTGGCTGAAGTTCGGTGACTGACTCAACATCAGCACCCTCGCCGGCCTCCTCGCCTGATGTCAAATGCGAGACCGAGTTCATCTGCGGCTCTTTTGTGCCTTAAACAATCCTGCTCCCACTCCTACAGTTTCGTGATGTTTTACGAACCGCAAGAGGGGATCTGAGTTCCTGAGTATGTTACATGCCATACTCAGTACTACTCTGCCATGCGTACACTCCAAGCTCAAGTCCTCGGCCCCCCGTTGACGTGGGAGGTACACACGAGGAACGGACGATCTAGGATGAATACTTCTGTGAATATTCATCATCTTGCGGGTATCCCTATCTAATTGGCGCAGCTCATCTACCCTCCACTTTACTACTCCGAAGGAGTAAAGCAGAATCGGAACGGCAAGCATATTAGTTGCAGACACCTTGTTCTTCCCCGAAAGTTCGGAAGACCAAATCTTTCGGAGGCGGTGTCTGTACTTGCCGCGGAGAGAATCTTTTATTTGTGATACATCTTGGATGTGCCTTTGTTGCACACCCAGGTATGTATGTCTTTCCGGCATCCAGATGTCTTAAGGATGCTTCCGTCTGCGAGCTGCGCATCTTCAGGGAATTCCCCGCATCGTCCTCTTGGGAGGTGGACGACTGCACATTTGTCCAACCCGAACTCATACCAATTGCCCGCGTATATTCTTCGACCACCCTAAGAGCGTTTTGTAGTTCGCGCTCTCCGGGAGGCATAAAGTTTAAGGTCATCCATATAAAATAGATGGGTGACCTTATGCCTCCGGTCGCCGGGTGGCCCACA